>JAQGBX010008324.1:0-10629 GCA_034698745.1 Megaphyllum sjaelandicum
GTCAGCAAAATTGTTCAAACCACTTACAGGCAGGCAAAACTGCTGGCCTCAATCTACAGATTTGAGTACCCCTAGTATGTTGTCAATAAGAAAAATTATGCCTAGTAATAACGCCTAATGACTTTGTCCAGCAGTAAAACAAACTTTTGTTCACTCGAGTTTATTTTATAATCCAATACATTTAAATTACGGTTCAGGTAGCTATTTTGTTCTATCAAACTTTGTCATTTCAACTTTGTTGAACATTTATTAGAATACTTAATGATGCAATTTAGAAATTAACGCTGTTTGTGAATCACAAGCAAGTTGTTTTTGTTGTAATACTGTCTGACGAAAGTACTATCTAAATTATTTGACATACGATTTGGACATTGCGTGAATACAATGTGGACACCAATTGGAAACAATTTTTTAAAAGTCTACAACTATTTTCATTAAATTTGGTCCATCATCAGCACCACCCCATACTCAATGTTAAATATATCATCCTTGGTATATGTTATGACATTCACTACCTACACGATATACATTCTTATTACGTGGAATGGTTTGGTTTACTTTTATTGCGGTGTCATCCTATTCACGAAACACGCTGACTCGCGCTTAAGGAGTGTATTTATCTTAATGCATTGGAAATATGGCACTAATGTGTTAATTAATTTACCATTCCAACTGTTAACCCTGAAAACTCCATAAAAAACTTTCCGTTGCACGTTGCAAGTATTCGCATGTTTTCAGCAGGTGTAGTCAAAAAAACGGTCATATATTTGGCAAACTTGAGGTATTTGATTTACTGCATCCAGAATCATGACTTGACACCCTTGAAATTGCTATTTTATTGGGATATAAATAAACGGTGTAAATATGGGGGGCAATTTGGCACTTACACCTAACGCAAAAATGTCCAATTTTATCTCGTGTTCATCTATCATGAGACATGCAAGACACGCTAATAGAATACCCACGCGGTAATTTCAATATCAAGAATGCTGCCCTGGACATTGTAATAACACGAACAAAAAATTCCGAGTACTTTGTATACCTCGATGAAATTTAATCGCGGGTTCGCCTAACATTAGATCAAAGCATATTCAAAGCGTGGTTGAGCAAATACGGTCGCTTTTGAATTAGCCATTACGAGCTTCACTATTAATAATATAATTTTTCTATCAAAGGTTTAATCTGATACTCCCATAAAAATTTCCATTACACATTGTTCATTCGAAATAGAAGAGCGCAATGCATGTACATGCACTTATAAAAGCTCAAATTACGAGAGCCTAAACATGTATATGAGTGAGAAAATATCAAACATGCTTCGGTAAAATTGTTTCCTTTGATGCGAGCGAAATCCTCTGTCGGAAAATTAATTCCTCTTAAGTAATCAAATTTATTATAATCGACCACATTTTGCATGAATGCGATATCCACTTCTATTCACGCAAAAATGACGAAACGTGCATTTTTCTATAGCGAAGTTTTCCATTAGTAGCGAATTAAATTTTAATGGAAGAAATCAAACATAATTAAGCGCTCGGTTGTCCCGACAATTTACTGGAATTTGCTTTAATAAATAGATGGGGAAAAAATATTGCACCATCCATTCCTCGCGAGCAATGCTGACATTCAACAATTAATTTGTGCGATGAGTAGCTTGTCTAGTTGCTATACGTTCAAAGATGATTTGAAAAAATTACTGCAAAACAATTATACCGCGAGGCATGCTGGGAGGACGTATATACCCGGACGCTTTAGCAGCACGAATCATATAAAGCCATTATTAAGTTTTTGTACAATTGTACTTGTAACACAGCACTATGAAGAAATATTCCAGCTCGAACTTGCCTCTTTAAAATGTTGCTACAACAAAAACTCGATCTGTTGATCTGTTGCTATAGCAATGTTTAGAATGTTATCAAAACTTTTCGATTATTGATAGGTATTATAATGGCGCTAAATATAACCGTGAAGAAACTCGTACATGTACTTTAATAAGATGTATATCATGGTGTATTACGAGGCTGTACATGTACGTACTGCAGTTGTGTACTGTATATTTTGAGAATCCTTATTTTTGCAGCTAAAACGGAGAAGAAAGTTCACCCAAAAATAAAAAACGAGATCCTTTTGTAGTTTTGATGTCAAGAAATTTAGAATCCGCAAGAATACTTCAATTCAACTCAGTATCCTACTATCAGTAATTAAATACCATGTGGTAGGGGGGTGTAATCCATCAACCCAACTTGTTGGGTTGGTTATACTTTCTTTTATAACTTTTATATAAACAGTTGTATAATTTATGATTTTGATGCAATTATTTGCAAACCAATCAAATGCAGCGATAGGCTACAGATTAATTACACGATTAATTTTGAGATAATTTGCCCTGATGGGAAAGACCCTAAGAGCTGAAGGAGGTGATTGAATGCTCAATTTAAAACTAAATGCGATTTCGTGGTCTCGTATTTACTGTTGGCTTATAATTGAATTTCTTAAAAAAGGGGCTTCGTTTATAAACCGTCAGTATCAATAAGGAAAAATCCCGTTAGGAAAATTAAGCCATTTACATTTAGGTGTTTGATTGGCTGTATTCAGTATCGAGTTGCTCATCAACTAATGCATCCACATGTTAAGCGACAGGCAATGTGAATTAATTAAGCCATTTAATGAGCTGTTTAATGAAAATTCGAATGTTGAGAAGATAAGCTGTTAGTCGATAGAGGTCGACCAATTTAAGTTTTTGAAACATCAATCTGAATAAACTAATGAAAGCAAAGTACTAACGGAAAGTCATTTCCTCTGATTTATACAAATGTACCTAGCAAGGTGGCTGAGTGGGTAGCATTCTCGCCTCGCATTCGGTAGACACGGGTTCGATTCCCATGTCGGCTATCCTCGTCATGACAGTCTTCCCGTTTCTTTAATGTTCCAAAAGTTCAAACTACTGTATGCAATGTGTAGCCAACGCAATTCAGTGCGTAAATTCCCAAAAAAAATCCAAAGATTAAGGTCCTACGTTTCATTCATCCCACGTAATCATCATAGCGATAATAAGTGTCGGTTTATTATGACTTATCGTACACTTGTACTCTTGTAATTTTTTACTGCATTTTAATTGCATTTGAATTAACAAGGGATGCTAATTCAAATACAGTTATGCATATTTTTCTATAAATACGCGCGTATTCTTTCAAATTACCGTGGCAACCTTCTGTCTATATTGTAAAAGCATATGTTTTAAACCCTGGCATCAGCGAAACTATAAGTGAAGTGGGATATCACGATTAGATTTTATAATCTTTGTAAATCATTATAAGATTAACTTCTTAATACAAATTACCCGGTTAACTAAATTTATATTAAATGGTGCGTGATTTAGTCGAGACTTATAGATAACCTATACCAAACTTTTAGCCATCAAAGGCTTCGTACTAACGAAATCGTTAATTATGAATAACCAATAGGGGTACTCAGAGATAAGCTTTATGAATGGATCTTTTTTGGTTAAAATGGGCACGCTAACAGGTTAAAAAAATTCTCTAATATGTCTGTTTAAAACCATGAATTCCCCTAATATTTAATTGAGACAAACTACGCAACTATTTCACAATTAAGCACTCGCTGTCCAACGCGTACGTGGTCGTGACGACACTAGACTGCTCGGTGAGGAGGTTGCAATTAATTACAATAACACGGCACGCCTTCGGGCCAATGACAGTTCTTTTGTTTAAACATTTCCATCATTTTTGCATAAAGAGGAAACGTACTACTTTTAGTTATTAGTATAATGAAGCGGCAGATCGTACATTGGGGAGTAAATGTCATAGAGCCAAAATTAAACTCTCTTGTAGACTCTGGATGACATACAGTACAGTACATGTTAGTCCGACTTGGTGGGTCATTTCCCTCGACATTTGCCAAGTACCGGCAGGTATTTACGTGTGCTTTCCACGTGTATACAGCAATGACATTCGAATTTAAATTATGGTCATAGTTAGCAAGTTGTTTTTAAACAATTCCCCACAACAGGAAAATTTAAAAAAATGCCTCAACTGGCTAAAAAACTACATGTATGTAAAAAATGTAAATCTTACTAATTTTACAAACTAATTACAAACTAATATGGTTTTATACGATAAGTTTTATTGCTAGCTTCTGCGTTCCTATAGCTGAGCTGCGCACCCTAAAACTTCCACACTCATGCGGTACTCCTAATCGCACCAAAACGATTTATGATACTTATAATCGAGTTCAACCAACACTTGAAATGAAACTTTTTTTAGTTTAATAACTCAAAAGTTCACGTTTTAAGCTTTATTCTCAGTCTGTTTAGGATCATTAATTGAAAAGAAAAGGTGAACGCTGTTGAGGGGTGAAGCCCAACCCGAGTTAGCTAGGCACGTTTTAACTCTCAAAAAAAGGTGGGGGATTTACGGTTAATTTTTTGTGGAGGCAAATAGTGGAGGCAAATAACGTTAAAGCAGGGAATTTTAAAAGCTCGCCTAAAGTCTGATTTCAGCGATTTCCTTCACGAGCTTACATGTAATGCCCTTAACCCCGATCTCAATAAACTCATTATATATGCACTATTTGTTTTCGCGAACCTTCGAGTCAATACCCTAGATGTAGCAGATGATTCTGAAACCCACATACGCTAACGTGGAAGTATACGCTGAGGCCACCAGATGCTCATTTTCCCTTTTGTCTTACAGCAAATATTGCGAACGTAGCAGACGCTGCATCTACAGGTTCGATCGCAAAGTTTACGAACTTCGTATACGCGGCCATTGCATTACGTAGTTAAGTTAATCGATCGTTTTTAGGAAAACTGAAGCAAGCTGTGTTGAAATTCAGAAAATACGGCTTCTTTTTGAAGGTAGTATTTTCTGCACAAAATAGTATACGTTTCGAAACGTTGCCGATATGGCAGATGCTTTTATAAGTCTTATCAATTTATTATCACGTGTTAAAAATTTTTTACATGTTATGGCAATTCAAACATTGGAATTGAACTATGAGATTGGGGCAATAGAATTGAAATATTTTATTATGAACTACAATGTACTATGGAATAGGCCTCGATAAACTTTGATTACCTTTTTCTTTTAGGCCTAATTGGGTTCTCAAGACAGAATTTTCACAGAACGCAATTTGTTAGTCGCACTCAGGACTCGTCTTAAAGACTGTCCTTTTCATGAACTTTTTTAACGAAATTCGCTGATGCAAGTTTTTGTTTGTTGCCAGTACTTCCCACTTGATGGAAAATAAGAGTATATGTACAGCTGTACTACCAAATACCCATGTTTCATTAATTGTACATGCATGATGGTAATCAATTTCACTTAATTTCAGCGAAAAGCAATTATGAGCGCTTCGCACTTCTCCTTTTAAAAGCGGAGAAGCACTTTTATGATGAAGAAATGTTCAACACCTAAAACGATGGCAGAGGCGCTCCCTGCTTCGTGCGATGCAATTTCGGGTCTCCAGGGCTTTATTTACGCGCCCCAATGGAATGGCCAATGCAGAGAGCGAAAATTAACAAAGCCCAAGTCGAAGGTTACGCCGAAAAGGGCAATTTGTATAATACCCAACATTAACAAACGCATCTTCCATGTCTGTCTGCTGAAGCTTAATAATTAGCTTTTAAATTTAATTCACTTTCCTTGATACTTGTATCTGGCAATTAGCGTATTTTTTTTAAAAACTTATCTTTTAAAACGTTAACGCGTTAGACTTACATACGCTCTGTTTTAAATGGGAAAAAAACTTGCCATTTTTACTTTATAGGACTATTCAAAAATGAAGCTTAATAATTGGAACCAATTAAAATGTGCATTTCATTTGCATTCATTTATGTCACTGCATCATTGCTACAAGTACAAGCAGTTTAGTTCATTCAGTTTCACTAAATCTAATTAGATCATCTCACTTTTTTGTAACCAGTATCCAAACATAATTTGATTATGGATTATTTCAACCATGGCTAATCATCTAGCTGGGATACTAAATTAAAGTCAGAATTGAAATAAAACAGTTAATTACGAAGAATTTCACGGGTATCGTCATTTAATTGCTAATGCAAACGACGATACCGGTTTAGGAATTCCAATTATAATCGATACATTCTTCAAATTAGATTTATACTAATTTTTCAGAGAGAGAAAGGTTAGGAAAAAGTTGTCAAAGTTAATAAAAGACTTTTTCTCGAGCATGCAGCATTACTGACATTTTACATTAGGTAAAATTGTTGGCGAGGCTTTTTTCAATTACGATTCCAACATCTTTAATAATTTATGATGTTTGAATAATTCACGTGACTATAAACCAAGATGGATACCGAGTGCAATATCTGATTGATCGAAGTGAATGAGCTCCAGATATTAAACGTAACTTAATTACTCGCCTTGAAAATTTATAGGTTTCTCAGGGAGAGAGGCGGATTTTTAAAGTACAAGGCCTGAAGAAATAGCACGATTTAATAGCTTTCTTAGTTTTATTGTTGCCATCAAAATCATTCTATTGATAGATTGGCCAGTCCTTAACCTCGCGTTCCTAACTGCTTCAGCAACATTAAGAAAGTAAACAATCGTATTTTAATGACATGAGAATAAACGTGATTAAAAGTAATCCTTAATGAGACAGTGAAGCCACCTGAAGATTCAGTCGTGAGCGTTACAATTATTACAGTACCTTGTACAGTATAAGGAAAAGAAAAATGATCTGAATAACGTGATTGGCTGAATTACATGTATTTGAGAACTACTATAGGTTAAAGCAGTAAGCAAGCTAGGTTTATTCTGTCAAGCTCCCTCTATAAAATTTCTGCTTAGCTATTTCCTAGAGGCTAGACACATTGGTTGAATTATTTGAGAACCACTAGGGTTAAAGCAGGATGTAATGTGACTCATCTGTTATCTAGTCACTTTATAAGGTACATTGACAATGTAAAAATAGCAAAACAATAAAAGGTCACTGCACATTAGACAGGTGGTCGCTTTCCAGAGAAGTTTTATGAAGGAAAAGTATACTAGAAGAACCAATACACTAAATAGTGGTCAACATAAACAGGTTGTCACCATTCAAAGGTGGCCACTGTATATACAATTCTTGAATTTGTCACCTGGTGCAATCTGAGGTCATTCGCTGCCAAATTATTCACCACCGTATAATTCCAACGATGAATGATGTCGTTGTTTTTCGACCGACATATCAAATTTCACATCCGTCGGGTCCAGTTCTGAAAATTCGAAAAGATAAGCATGTAATGACCAATGAGAAATGTCACGCATGTCCAGACAATCGCGCTCTTATCTCCAAATAGAGCCATAATTTACCAAGTTATTCCGCAGATATCATTATCAACGCCTTATTAATAAGCTACGCAGCCAACTGCACGAAAAATAACGTTAAACGTACGCGATATATAATATAGCCCATTTTCACCCAATTATTTTTTTTCGCAACATGTCACTACATTGTACACGTACGCGTTATTAGCGGCGAAACCATTTCTTATCCTAATAATGAAAAAGCTCAGGCTTTTTTCTCCACCTGGGACCATGATGCCATTTCAAGGGAGAAATAACTCGCGTTTCAGAATTACACCAATTTGCACAACACCGAGTGTTTTCGTTTTCTCCATCGATCTTCGCCCCATTACGTTGGCCTTACTGATAATTAGATTAACGAGCTGGGTTGATCTCTAGATATTATCGGTAAAGAGCTACCGATAATAATCAATGGGCTGCATCTGCCTCGTTACTATAGGTGAGATTCATCTGGCAAAAACGATAACCTATGGCCATTCAGGATTCGATTTTAGTCTTAATGTATCATAAAAAGGTTCATAAAATGTCATATTTGAAGATCTACGCGGTATTTTGATCACGATTTATGGTGAAACAATTGGCTGCTGGCGGTGGTTGATCAACTTACGGACGATATTCCCGATGTAGCCTTTAAATAGTTCCATAAAGACGTTTTATTGCGATTCTTAAATAGCAGGCTCAGCGAGTTTTAAAAGTGAACATTTCACAGATTACGATTGAATAGACGGCTACCCCACTTTAAAAAGAAATGCATTTGCGATGCATTTTGAAATGAAAATGTCTTAATCGAAATGCATTTTGAAATGAAAATTTGTCTCAAACGAAATGTGTTTTAAAATGCATTTCGTTTGCATTTGGGGTTCACAGGAGCCGCGTATATACCAATGCTCATTATGAACTGATTGTGCTCATTATTACTCGACATGCGAGTGTATAACCACTTCGAATGCATAATGAATTATGAATATGCGAATATTGAAAATTACCGAGGGTGATATACGGCAAATATCTTCTGATTATGCATGGCATTTGCGCCGTAAAATGCAGAAATATCCGAACTTTAATTCTATATAAGATATTTCAAATGCAAATAAACTTTATTAAAATAAATTTCCAACCTGAATAAATTAAAAAAAAGTACGAACTACGTTCCATTTCGCGATGCTTTTGAAATATTATTAATTCACACTTCATGCATACAGTGTACTTATGCATTTCGAATTAAGTTCAGTAACTTTAATCTTACTCATTATCAAAAATAGCCCCTTTTTTCATTTGATTTGTCCAAATACAAAGCTATAGATCGCTATATACAGGGTGTTTCAAAAGTAATCATCAATAATTGTAGGGGTTGTAGAAGGTACTAAACTGAACATGTTTGTTTTAGGAACCTAGGGGTGCCGATGTCAATTAAAAAAGTTATGAATGGTTTAATTTTGGAATTTTTAACATGGGAGTAAACGGAGGTGCCTCTTGCGCATAGCACCAACGTTTGTAAAGAAAGCTATGCGCGAGGGGCACCTCCGTTTACTCCCACTTTTAAAAAATTCCAAAATTAAAACATTCATAACTTTTTTAAATGACGTCATCACCCCTAGGTTTCTATACTAAACATGTTCAGTTTAGTACCCTCTACAACCCCTAAAATTATTGACGATTACTTTTGAAACACCCTAATAGTCTCAATTGGACTGATCCTGACAATAGTCTGTAACTGCATGCTGGTGTTGGAAAATGGAAAATAATGAGCGCAACGATACATTTGTACCTTTTTTTACTACCACCATAAACGATTTTCCAGGAAAATCCCAGACACGAATTCAATTTGAAATCCTTTAGTTTAGGCCAACGGGGCAAAAACATTTTTATTCTGGTTTAGCAAATTGGATTTCGGCAGAAGCTTTGCCAATACAAATAAATCGTCGGTTTCCTTCGTCCGCTCCATAAATAAATAAAACTTGGCACTTTAAACCGTTTCCATAACGTGTATTTATTCTAAAATTTCTATTGCTGGGTGGCCGCAAAGGTAAAAAGTAAAAAGGCATAAATGTATTTATTTGTATCTGAAAACTTTATTTATAACATGCTCGCGAACACAGATTGCCCATTATTTTACAAACAAAAAATATTTTTCATCCTGTTTTTAAAGATTACGTAGATTCTTGCATAGAAATTCTACATTTCGATTTAGGTTTGTGAGGGTTGATCTCGTATCTGCGGTTAGAGCTTTTTAAAAATTGAGTCACCCTGTATAACAATTCACGAATACTCTATATAAAGAGCCATGGGAAACATTACCATATCAAGGAATTTATCATCATTTCTATAGACACGTAAATTGATGTCTGCATTCTGTTTGCGCACAATAAATCATAAAATATACGCTTCTCTTATGCAGCATAATGCACCGCGCGTATTTAGCTATTTATGAAAATAATGGATATTTGTAAATGTATTCATGAAATTTGACAAGTAGCATAACTAATCATGATGTAGCGCATTAGAAAAATGTGGCTTTCATAAACAGCAGACATTCATGCGAAAACCACATGAAGGGGAATTATTTTTACTGCTAAAATGCTGACAGGAATAAATAAATAATGGCTCGATATCATTAGCTTTTAACTCGCCAACCGTAATTTGGCATATGCTAAATATCACGCTAAACACACAAATTTATAGAATTATACGAAAGTCTTTTTTTTTAAGTTTTTCTTTTCTCGCAATTAATCCATTGTCTGCAACGTTGCATTTCCTCTTTCGAAAATGCCAATCAAGCGTTTTAGTTGATAGCAGCTTCATGCACTTACAGTAGCTACATTGTATGCCTAATTTGCGCAAATCTGACATATTAAGACGAGACCTGGTTATGACTGAAATTAATGACGTTGTCGCGTTTTCTACGGATGTCCAGCACCTTTCATTACTGGACAATCTTATTTGAAACACGCGAGTGGGCTGAAGCGAAACGTGAAAAAAGCACTTGTCCAAATAATGCGATGAAAATAAGAGGATCATAGGCCTTGGCCTGGACTAAAGTCTAGCGAAAATTTGATCAATAATAATTACTGTCAACCACGCATTCGTCTTTATCGTAGAGCCATCATGTTTGCAACCATATAGTATGGTTTGATTTTCAATGAATTCAACTTTTAACTGGCGCATAGTTGTTATTTAAATAGTTATACTTAAGTAGTATAATTTCATATCGTGGCGGTAGATGTTATCATTGTAACCCACTGAAGGAACACCGTGCTCGTACTGATTCTTTCTATTGGTCGTTCTTCCCACGTACAATCCG
>JAQGBX010008325.1:0-10628 GCA_034698745.1 Megaphyllum sjaelandicum
GATAGCCGACCCAGGAATCGAACCTGAGTCTACCGAATACAAGACGAGGATGCCAACCTCTAAGCCACCTTGCTCGGTCGTAAATTAATTACATTTCTCAACAAATCAAAGCAGGTTATGGGCCCTGCTACACTAACTGCAAGTATCTGACTTTTATTATGTTAATTTCGAGATGTGATTAGAAAAAGATTCAACTCCCTCTCTGCTTCATGAAAGTTCCAAATTCGGAATAAAATTCAACTTGGATCTTCAACGTATTGGATCATCTGGACAATTTCAAGACAGCTCATGTTATTACATAAGTTGATTTAAAATTATCTTATCACATAGATGACTTAAACTGGGAAAGCCACAAAAACTTATACCAAGTACTGATTTGAGATTTTAACTGCAACGAACTATCTTTAATTGCTGAACGACATGCAATTTCTGTTTCTTGAAAAAGAATTGTCTGACATGATAATAACCCCGACAAGATCCAATCCAGAAGCAGATAATACAAAAAAGAGCCATCGATGCGCTGGCATCATTGGGACTGCATTTCCTCCGACCAAAAGGTCCATATCCAAGGAATGACTGACGCGTACAAAGTCTGGCAAGTCTTCAAGCAGCGCTATGGAGGAGCAGGCAACCATCGAACAAAACATGCGATCTGTCATGCCCTGCATCATCAAAAGCGGACATCAGGGACAATCGGCGAGTACATCGCACAAGTGACTGGGCTGGTTAACCAATTGAAGATGGCTGGTGGTACGATCGATGAAGTCGAGACCATCTGTGTTCTACTTTTCGATTGGCCTGACACCTGTGATCATCTAGTATCAGCTCTGCACATGCAAGGAAAGTAAACCCACTCCAACCCAAACTGACAGCGCAAACACTGCACAAAGAGGTGACCTTCTCAGAGGGGGTCGGAGTAGATCCAGGACATCGACATCGAAGCCAAACAAAGAAAAGTTGCTGGGCTCTGCCGAACAAGCTGGTTGGACCTGCCATGCTGCACTGCACTCCAGCAGGTCAGGGTCACAATGCAGAGATGTGTGGTATATGGACTCAGGTGCTACCAGCCACCTGATAAAGGGTACGTGCAAGACGCGACAGATTTTTCTGAAACTGGTTTCCGATACTTACTGCTTGTTTCCAGTTCCCGTTTTTTCTAACTTGTGTGCACAAAGCACGGCAGATTTCTGAGTGATTATCAGACTGCTTGGTGGCGCTGTGCAATGTGAAACACGGTACGTAGGCTGCATAGAGTCGAACGAAAAATAAGATAATCGATCGATCATCGCATCGAATTATAACAGAGAAATGCAGGCCTTCAACTATACATATTATATTATTATATTATTCTCCATGCATGCATCACACCATGTTTATAAGGTAGAGCGAATTAATTCGAATCAATGAAGCCTGCAAATAGAATTCAAAAGCACTGAAAATATCTTCACCTTATCAGGAGAAAATGGACTTTCAGTTCGTCGTTTTAGTCGTTCAAAAATGTTTATTTATCTTTTATCGGTACCGTACACTTACCTTGGCGGCGATGCTGGCTCCGAGACAAAAGGTCTAGTGATTTGCGCGCGCTTTCTAGCAGACATATGCAGACACATCGTGCATGGCGCCACTTTTCGCCCATAACGATCCGTGTGCCACTCTGTGTCTTACAATCCTGCTTTCCGATTTCCAAAACTCAAGTCGCGAAACATTTCCGAGCAACTCTGAAACTGGCAACTAGCAAGCTGCTTGTAACTTGTTGGCTCGGCTAGGCGTATAACGTGTGCACCCTCATTTAACGCATACTATGATTCTTATTCCGCATGTTGGCGCTAGTGTAGACTGATAACCGGTTTCCGAAAACCCGTCGTGTCTTGCACGTACCCTATGACTGCATTCCTATAATTCTTTCTGGTTGCATGCCAAAAACTGCCATGTTGCTGCCTTTATTTACGTACTTACAAATATATTTGATCGATTTAACGGAGTTACAGTATTCCACATTTATAAGTGCTTTGTTTTTGATTGCTAATATACCGCTATCTTATGCTGATCTTCTGTATAAAGGATATCCATTATTTTCTGTAACTGTAGGATGCTGATGCTCGAAGATATTGTTTAGAGCCTTTTCCATCTATCATGCATGGTGAATTGCGATTCAGTGTACCACATTTCCATGTGTGATATTTTTGTCAGAACTTCATGCAAATCCTTATCAACCTCGGCATCAGGTATTTTAGTGCTTATTACATCATCAATTTTGTTTGAATTGATTTTTTTATAAAGCCATATTTGTTTATGTGCGCGTTGCAACTTTTCCGGAAGTGCAACACATACCTTTCGTTTCGCCATTACATTTAAGAGCCTTGCAATAAGGGCACACTTCAGTCATAGTACCGTTGTGAACTTGCCGGCTTAAAGTATAATCTTCAGCTGACCGGTTGATTCTCGTTGACGGCTTTCAGCCACTCTCAACCTGTCATGATCATTTTGTTAAAAACGAAGCAAATTTGAAGCTGCAGAATGCGATAGCCATGCTTGCAACTGTTCATCCCCAAGTC
Organism: Megaphyllum sjaelandicum; assembly: GCA_034698745.1. Classification (NCBI taxonomy): domain Eukaryota; kingdom Metazoa; phylum Arthropoda; class Diplopoda; order Julida; family Julidae; genus Megaphyllum; species Megaphyllum sjaelandicum. The sequence goes on from JAQGBX010008325.1 coordinate 2,556, forward strand.
TTGCTGTGCGTTGCTCTGCTTCTTCATCGGCTTGTATTTGTCCATTATTTGTCTTGTTCACTCTATCTTTGAAGCCCGTTCTTCCTCCGTTAGATTTGTAATAACTCTTCGCATTGATTCCGCTCTGCGAGTACGGCGACCTAAGTTTGATCTTCTTTGAGGCATAATAAAAATATTAAGGAACTGTTTTAATGCAACATGTTCCTATTATTTTGTAGACCCATTATTCGATGTTAGTCCCATGTTTGATTCCTGGGTAGCTATCCTCGATTGTGGTTTTTCATGGCTTGCCACAATTCCTCCAGGCGAATGCTGAGATAGTTCCTATATTAAATCGGCCAATACCGTCTTCCCATCCCATCCTCGTCTTAAATTGTATTCTTGACCATTTAGACTGCTGAATCTGACTTAATTTCTATAAGGATCCTTTCTGCCAAATGGTACTGTTACTTACTGTATGCTAAATAATTAAATTGAATTGAATGAGAAAAAATGTCATAGCTTATTGCAGTAATTTTTTAAGAACTCCATTCTTTGCAATTTTCGTATAATACAACACTTTCTGTTCTAAACTTTCTGTTTACGAATGTATTCATTGAAAAATAAACGGGTAATAATTTGTAACATTTCTGATAAAACATTCTTAACACCTTATTCTCGACGTTATTTTTAACGAAAACCTTAGTCTTCGATATTAGGAACACGCAAATATTAGTTAAATCATGATTTCAAAAACCATCTGTACAAAACTACCAAACATCCTCAATGACGCCTTAGCTTAACAGATCTAGGAAAGCAATTTAAAAAATTAAACTATACTCACGAAATGAATGTTAAGGTAAACAAACGCTGTGATAAACAACAATTGGAAATGTGGAAATCAAATTTGAAATGGAATCTTAAGGAAGAGGATCCATTGGCCACACCTACAGCCATTATTCTAGCTTAAACAACACACCTTTATAAAACAACAATTGTCCATGGTTGGAGGACTTCTCCCCTATGGCTACATAGTCTTGGTGAATAATGTGAATCGGCCGCTAATTTTTAAGTTTGTGGCCCCTTTAAATTTGCAGGTGCGCTCCCGAGAGGGGTTATATAAAAGGTCATTGTGTAAAGAAAGGCGAGGCATAAATTTTGTGCGCGTCGTCGACAAGGCGCATGTGGTACCATAGAATCAGGTGACGACCAGCAAGGAGGCCCGGAACCTGTCGAACAAAGCGAAGAATGCCAAGACCTCAGCAAATGGTTAGCCGATGTGATAATGTCAGGGTTTTGTGGATCCTCCGGATGAAGAAGCACCCAGGAGTTCAAGTTGACCAAGATCTGCCGGATATCATCCAGCCATGACTGCGGGTCGGGTTTCAGCGTAGCAAGCCGTTATTGCTCAGCAGCATACGCTCTATGGGATGACGAAGATGTTATCCTCACTGCAGAGGGTAGCATGGCTTGTGTATTTTTCCATAATCAAAAGGGGAGTGAACCTTCCACCACCCACTGTTTTCCATGCGCAACTTTAGTGACAACTAGGAGTGGGGAGTGCCTGGCTCGTTTCCCAAATGACCCACATGATTTGACCCTTCTATTTTGTAGATAGATGCTCTATGCAGTTTAAAAACCCCCTTTCTTGACATAGCAGTATCTGGTTATGTTCTTACATTCCTTTTCTTGGTTGCCCTTTTATCCTTTGGGATCTCTTTTTGTTGGAAGCAAGTTTATATGCTCCCTAGATCTCTTAGTTAGGATTGTATTGTTTATTTCGGGCGCCACAGTATGTTTTTTCGGATTTACCTGTGCCTAGCTAAGGTTAGGAGTGGTGGCGCTGGGGTTGTTTTATTTTTTATTTTGTACATAGCCCTAGTATGAGTTAGTTTTTCTCTTACGGCGCCATCTTGCCTTTTGTGTTTTTTTATTCACTTGTGCTGCTGCTGGGTTAAGCAGCACCTACTTGCCATCAGCCTTTACAATGACCTGATGATGGATTTCTTGTGTAGTGCCTCATCATTGTTGTCAAAGAATAAATGGAGATGCTTTTGTTCAATGTAAGCATTAGTGGTGTTTGATTAATAATTAACTTTTGTGTTCTAAGTGCCTTTTCAACGCTTCCAGAGCGCACCACTGCTACCAACAGAAGACGCCCTGCGCAAGGTGGAGTCCAACGGGGAGTCTGGATTGTCCGCAGGCGCGTTCGAAAAAAAGGCGGCGAACCATGTGACCGCATCGTGTAGCGAGGCCGTACAGACTGGGGCTGACCATCAGCTAGTAAAGTCACTGGAACGGTAGCCATAACAATAATCACCAGCGAAAATGAAGACAGAGAAAGTTTACATTTCCACCATGTAAAGAGTCGAGCCGAGGCGAAGAATGATTAAACCGTTTGTGTGCCTACGTGGCACACAACAAGGCACAACTCAGCCTCAACATAAGGGCAGGTAAAGCAAATAAAAGCAAAAGCTGCGTAACACGAAAATACTAAAGCTCCAACGTGGAACGAACAGCAACAACTCGTACCCTCCCAAAACAAAGAGAGCGAGAAATTCTCCAGGTCGCAGGATAGGACCGAGCCCTGTCAGGTCCGAAGAAAGACTGCCTATTTTCGTCCCCTGAGCACGGATCGTGACCTTCTAACTCGGGAGGTCACGTGCTGCCAGGAACACTTCCTAGCGGCAAAAATGCGGGGAATGCCAGGGCTAACCTTAACATTATTAACGATCGGAAACTATGGCCTTTGGTGGATTGAGTTTTAGGGAGAGCTACTTAATCATTTTCATCGTCGGCCTTGGCCCTGCGGCCGTATTTTTCAAAACGGCTGTTTTGGGTACAGCAGGTTGGATCATGTTTAACAGAAGAGGGAGAAGAGGGACAGCCTGCTTCCGGGAAGCATCAAGCGTTGGTCCCTGCGAAATTGCTGCATAAAGCCGATGAACTATTGAGGTTTCAATTCCTTTTTGGGACGAAGTCCTGTTTTGCAATGTGCGATGCGGGAGCGGCCTTGTCGATGATGGCTAGCTCCATTCTACAGCGGGTGGGGATACCCTGGCGGATAATAGAACCGAGGATGATCCCGGTGCTGAGTCCCCGGCGGTGTGGGACAATATTCTGCAGAGTTGGTGGAGAGGCTGGCGAATCGCATCATATTGGTTGGCCTCAATTGGGAGCATTGCTAGGTCTATTTGGGCGACATTATTTTTCCGGTGTCGTTCCACATTTTTTTAGGCCAACTTAAAGGCAGTTTTCCGGGATCTACGGTTGCACAGGGAATTGGGGTATACCCCAATAACATCCAAGCAGTCTTGGCATTCCCGACCCCTACGAATTGACCGACAGTCCATAGTTTCCTGGGACTCGGCGTTATTACCGGCAATTTATGCAGGATTTTTCTCTGACAGCCACTTCCCTGATTGCGCTGAATCGAAGGCGTTCGAATGGTCGGCCGGTTGTCAAGCAGTCATGGAGATATTCCAAAAGACCTTGACCACCACGCTCATTTTTGCCATGTTAGACCAAGTGCCGCCCCTCTCCCTGCATACGGACACGTTGTTGCAGGATGTGGGTGCTATACCTCAGCAAGGTTAGGAAGTGGAGCAGCATGTTTAATAGCGAAATCCACTTGTCCACTCGAAGCGCCCGAGTCTACACTTGGGTACTCCCGGAGTGGCCCTTGCGTACACTCGGAGTGCCCAAGTGTACACTCTGGTGCTCCGAGTGTACACTTTTATGACAAGTGGATTTCGCCATTATAAGCAGATAATCTGCATGTTACCGCCTCAGTCATTTAGGAGCCTTGGGTAACTGGAGTCAATGACCATTGCAGAAATGTAGTCTCTAATCCCCAGGGCCTCGCTGTGCACCGCAGAAGGATATGCTTTTAACAAGGGCGGCTTTTGAAAGGAAGCATCAAATTTGCCCATATTTCCCAAAACTTGTCGACGTAAATGTATTACAGTATGTGTGAAAAGATTTGAAAAATTGCATTCTTTTAGTCATCAAAAAAGTAAACAGAAAGGTAATAGGTATCAGTTTTGTTAAAAGTTATGATGCAGTAAAAGTATGGGGCTGGGGCCTCTTCAGCTGGCCGCAGTTTGGGGCCTCGCCATGCCTAAATCCGGCACTGCCCAAATGTTGTAATTTGTCTTTAGCCACTTTCTGCGAACGGTTCTGGGGCATCTTTCAATTTACAGTAAAACCTGGGTGACCATCAAATAAAATGCTATTGCTATGTTTATCACTATACAAAGAATGCCTGAATTAAATTTGAATAATGAACTTGTACATGTAGACTGTAATACACGTAGTGAAAAACCCAAAACCAAAAAAAGTACAGAATCATCATTTCCATAGCCAAGAGTAAGGTGACTCATCTGTTATCTGGACACTTTTTAAGGTACATTGGCAATGTAAAAATTGCAAAAAGACAACAGTTACACATACACTGGTCACTATACAGAGAATTTTTATGAAGGAAATGTACACTATAGAAAACAATACACTAAAAAGTGGTCAACATAAGGTTGACCACTTTATAGTGTTTTGTTTTTTCTGGTGTACATTTCCTGCATAAAACTTGTCTGTATTGTGACCAGTGACCACCTGTCTATTGTGTATAGTGACCACGAGTGTACAGTGACCAATATTGCATTTTTTTTGGTGGTCACTCTTAACAGGTTTTACTGTATATACAAAGTCAAGACTCATCCGCTGATCCGCACATATAATTACATTTTAATTTTATGCGACGCTATGTATAGGTTTGGCTAGTTAAACGTGGGCGGAGTTACCATACTGGAATTTTAATATCCTATGGCCAGCATGGACACCAAAGTTGACGTCATCTCCACTCCCATTGGCAGTAGTTTGTCGATCAACCATTTTATTGGTGGGTGATGACGTCGTGAATGGTCAAGTGTTGCACCCCTGCCCTATAAATACAGCTGAGCTTGAACTTCAATGCCACACTGTACAGTTGTTCTTGCTCTGATCCGCCTGTGTTCTATCCACGTGCACGATTGGAACTTTCGAAGCGAACTTTGGAAAAGCTAAACTGAAGTTACTTGAACTGAAATCTGCAAGGTAGGAGACAAATACTGGCACAATCTGTAGATTACTGCAACTCATTCTTCAGTCTCCCTTTCATGGCCTATACAATGCCATCGAGCAATATACTGTACGTCGCTGGGCAACTGAAAAGCAGAAATTCGTAGTGAAAAATGAACACTATTATTTACTAATTTAGGTGCTTGTAGATCATCTGCATTGAAGAAGGAAATATTGCGTCGTAGATTTGTTTGGCAGATTTTTCGAAAATTCCCAGCGAATTTATCTTGAGGTATAATTAAGTCATTATTTAAATGTGAAATTGTCTCTAAATTTTTTTTTTTGAATGTGCTATGCTGATGAACCCTATAAAAAAAAATTATTTTCAGGAAAAATGGTAATTCTTTATCATTATACCAATTATGACGGGTTAAAAGGAATCTTAGAAAGTAAATTCATCAACCGATCTACCGAAGACAATGCTAGTTTCGGCGATGGAGTATATCTGACAACATTTCGACCCTCCATGGGAAAATCCAGAATTCTGAAAAACAACTACGACGATGATGAAATTATTCGCGTCAATAAAGACACCAAAGATCGTGCTAACTACTTCCTGAAAATATATTCTAGTTGTCTCACTGGATATAAGCTCAAAAAAATGCGTCTGGGTGGTACACGTAGCGTCTTTGTTTACGAAGACGGCATCGAATTAAACGATATAGAACACACAATTGGGGAAACCACTTTTCCGTCAATGTGTCGTATTCTTAATCACGGGCACAGACCGCAGCAAACACCATGCGAAAACGGTAAACCTTCACCTTGTGTTTCCTGTTTGATAAAAATGCTTGCTCCGTAAAAACATTTTGAAGATGACAGGAATGAAAAATAAAGTGTTTTCCAGAAAACATTTTTCATGATCGTTTGCTCGTTTGAATTAACTACTTAAATGTGAATTTTCAACTTTTAAATCCAATATTAAAATATTTTCTAAGAACAAACTTATGCGTGTGTCGCCTCCTTTCTTCGAAATACGCGACTTTTGCTTACATTTTTGAGTTTTGACGATTGTTCATCTTCATCTCTCCAGTTGACCTCCAAAATCATCTACAATGTATATCGGCAGATCTAAAAAAAATCAGATTATCGATGAGTTTGATATCCTAAAGTTGTACCATATCACTCCTAATATCCACAAAACTTCTCATTAGCTCACCAAATTGACTTCCTAAATTGCCCTCACAACCTCTTTAAACCAAAATAGCGAATTTGTATCTTCACTCTTTACATTTGTTTAGGAAATCGTTTTGAATTTGTTTGCGTTATTTAATAAAATATTAAACAAAACTTACCGAATTCGGGAAATGAATAACTAATTTATCACAACCAACTTCTACATTTTCTTCAAACAATTAACCTGATAAGAAACCTCATGAAACCTGAAAAGAAAATGAAAACGTTATTCGTGGATTGGAAGTTTTGTTTTGAAAAATTATCCGAAAAGTTTCGTGGAATTGACAGTGAAAAGTTAAGAAACGATGTTATGAACTGCTGCACTTGTAACAAGTAGCGAGATTACGTGCAAAAGAGCATGCAGTGTCTATTAAATTGGAAAGATTTATAGATATTGCTATTCATGGGCGGGATTCTAAAAAGATTTTTCAGGCCCCAGATGCAGAGCCGGATTTACAAATAAGTAAATTACGCTGCAGCTTATGGCCTCAGCCATTTTAGGGATCATAATCGGCTAACTGTGGAGTCAATGACCATAGCAGAAATTTAGTCCCCAATCCCCAGGGCCTCGCTGGGCACCGCAGAAGGACATCAAGGGCGGCTTTTGAAAGCAAGCTTCAAATTTGCCCACATTTCCCAAAATTCTTCGACATATTAGTGTGAAAAGATTTGAAATGACCGAAAACGTAAATAAATGTGTCACAGTTATCCTTTAATCTTTTAAGACAAAAGGGACACTTAAAATATGCGGCACCAGGAACCTCACTGACATTGTTTTAGTCGTAAAACAAGTACCCCTATGCTATAATCCCAGTTTAAATTAGGGCAAATATGTGGTAGCCATTTTGCTATATGTTGAGATAACTGTAAATGCAGTATTGCACAGCTGGATCAATGTTCCTTTTTCAGTTATGTTGGTAAGAAGCTGCAGAGTAGTTTAAAGTGTACTAACACCAGCAACAAAATCATTGTTTTTCTCGCGCTTTTTGTTTTGCGACAACATACGAGCTTGTACTGGTATGTTATAATATAGTAATTTTTGTTTACAATTTTTCAACCACAAAAAAAATCCCAATTGTTATTTCTTAATTTTTTTGCAAATATAAACATTGTTTCACGTTAATGTTCATTTTATTTACAGTACATTCATCTTCAACTTTCCTGACTTTTTTTAAGTTTTTAATCAAATTTCCCCAACCAATGATAATGTTAACATTGGCATATGACAATGTTATTGACGATTTTGCAAAATCTACACGGCAATATTCAATATTTTGAAAAATTTAATATTGAAAATTTTGTCACATTGTAAAAGGTAACAAGAACATTTTAAAAATGTATAATTTTGTTTTCGAAAAATATTAAAAGATTTGCAAAATTGTACTTGGAGAAGGTTGAAAAATGTGAAAACATTTTCACGGAATCTTTTGAAATTTTATAAAAATCCATACTGGAAAACAGACTCAGTTAAAAAATTTTAAATTTGGGCTTGGACATCTATAGCAAATATGTGTTACGAAAAGTTATAATATTTTGCCATTGGAAAAAAGATTGAAAATTTGCACACACAAAAATGTTGGAAACTTGAAAATTCTGTAATGGTCGCAATTCTGCAAATGCATACTCGGTATATTTTTTAAATTGCGCCCTTAATCCTAAAGCCGGGTACACACTGAAGTTTACAGCAAACAAAAAACAAAAAACAGCAAACAGCTTGTCCAAAAAGTGTTTGTCTTAATGTGTTTGTTCAAACATGGTGTACACATCACCCAGACAAAGAACAAACAATCTGACATAAAACAA
>JAQGBX010008326.1:0-10627 GCA_034698745.1 Megaphyllum sjaelandicum
CGTCATCCATCAAAGTTAGGACGTCATCCATCAAAGTTAGGACGTCATCCATCAAAGTTAGGACGTCATCCATCAAAGTTAGGACGTCATCCATCAAAGTTAGGACGTCATCCATCAAAATTAGGACGTCATCCATCAAAATTAGGACGTCCTCCATCAAAGTTAGGACGTCATACAACAAATTTAGGACGTCGTCGATCAAGATTAGAACGTCGTCGATCAAGATTAGGACGTCGTCCATCAAGATTAGGATGTCGTCCATCAAGATAAGGACTTCATCCATCAAAGTTAGGACGTCACCTATCAAAGTTAGGACGTCACCCATCAAAGTTAGGACGTCACCCATCAAAGTTAGGACGTCACCCATTAAAGTTAGGACTCATTCATCAAAGTTAGGACGTCATCTATCAAAGTTAGGACGTCATCCATCAAAATTAGGACGTCCTCCATCAAAATTTGGACGTCATCGAGTAAAATTATGACAATTTTTCCCAACACAGCTTCGAAGCATTGCAGTGAAGTCACGCGACTCATGTCAAATGGCTTTCGGACCGAAAAACGTGACAAATTCACAGAAGGGCATTTTAATACTAAATGAAGAATTTTTAGACTGATAGCATCCCCCTCAGCAACTTTCAAAATCACACCATTGGTTTATTATGCATCCTTCAAGTACTTCCTGTCTGAATGACCTTGAAGCGGTGTTCAAGGTCATCAAACTGTCATGGCACGGAAGATCCCCCTTTGGTGTACTGACACTACATTTTGTTTCAGGAGTCTACTTATGACGGATCCGAAGTTATTCTATCTGTTGCGTCTTCAAATAAACACCCTGTATATATAGATACATTAAATCAACCCATATTTTCATAAATAATATGTACTTTAAATTAAAAAAAGTATTCCACAAATGACAATTTCAAAGTTTCAATTTCAAAAAATAGAAATTTATTTAAAACCCAGGTCTTCCGTCATATATTCCTTCAATAACCATCGATCTATTCCACTTGTTCCTCCTTTGTGGAAATCCTGTCATTGACGCCAGTGCTTCTATTCCTTTCCAACGTTTGCAAATTAATGTACATTTTTCCAGAAACATCCATCCATAAAAGCGGCAACGCATTTTCGTGTCATACTCAAGTTACGTCTAACGTTCCAATCTTGTCATAATTTTCTATAATACCCTCATTATGTTTTAACCCTATGTTTCAACCCATTCAAAATAGGGCTGCTTGCTCGCGAGGGGGAGGGGGAACCCCACCCCCCAACAGCAACTCCTGACAATTGAAATTCCTGCGCCATTTTGAAAAATTCCTCCTTTCATAATAAGCAAGTTAATGACTGATTCAAACTCCTTTAACATGAATAATGAGAGCATTTATTAATTTAATTCCCTCCTTCTTGCCATGCATGTATTAATGTAGATGATGCAAAGTAATATGCACATTGTAAGAGAGGGACCAAAGAGCGAGCCCCCACCCCCCTTAAATCTCCCCTGGAAATATATTAATGCCATTATGGATATTAAGAGCAATAATAAATAAGCATTTTCAAATTTAGCTCGTTGTAAATGTATGTTCCGTGGGAGGAGAATAGAAAATATGCGATCGATGTTAAGCCTTGCTTCAACTCGCATACAATAAAATGTAGAGGAAATTAAGTAAGCCCAAGGCAACATGGTCCCTTAGCACGCCCTAAGTTTTGCAAACTTCGCAAAGTACAAAGCTTGTGATAGAAGAAATTTAATAAATTTCACTGTGTTTCAAAACGACAATTTGGGACGGGGATGGAAGAGAAGGAAATGTATACCATATACATATCAAAAATGGTGCAACTAACCGTTTTCAATCCAAGTATCAACTACACGTTACTTCGACTGTATTTTGCACGAAAATGATTCGACTGTATTTTGCACGAAAATGATTCGACTGTATTTTGCACGAAAATGATTCGACTGCATTTAGCACGAAATGATTCGACTGTATTTTGCACGAAAATGATTCGACTGCATTTAGCACGAAATGATTCGACTGTATTTTGCCCGAAAATGATTCGACTGTATTTTGCGCGAAAATGATTCGACTGTATTTTGCACGAAAATGATTCGACCGTATTTTGCACGAAAATGATTCGACTATTTTGCGCGAAATGCTTCGACATCATTTAGCACGAAATGCGTCGACTGTATTTTGCACGAAATGCTTTGACTGTATTTTGCACGAAATCCTTCGACCACCTTTTGTGCAAAATCTTTCGACCACATTTTGTGAAAAATCCTTCGGCCACCTTTTGTGCAAAATCCTAGCTTCGACCACATTTTGTGCAAAATCCTTCGACTACCTTTTGTGCAAAATCCTTCGACTACCTTTTGTGCAAAATCCTTCGACTACCTTTTGTGCAAAATCCTTTGACTATATATTTTGGACAAAATCCTTCAACTGTATTTTTACAAAATGTTGACTATATTTCGCTCAAAGTCCTTCAACTATAGCCTATTTCGTACAAAATCTTTCCACTACATTTTGTACGATATCCTTCAGATTATGTGTATAAGTCATACTTTATACATACTGTATATACATTAGTGTTTACACTTCAGTCCCATCATCAAAATGTCCCATTCTTCATATGGAAATATTCCAAAATCCAAAAACGTCTGCTCCTAAGAGACTCAACATTTAACAAAATATCACACGCCCAGCGGACGACGTAGTCAGCTCCATCTACTACGAATTATGCACAACCGAGTACTCATAGGCGCTCACTTACATGTAGGCCTACAAATCACCAGCAAGCAGTTCCAAGCGCCATCTATGGTGCGTTTCTCGCAACAGATACGCACAGGGTTTAGCGCACAAAAATGGTGCCATTACGATATTAATAACTATCCGAAAAAGAAAGAGGACGTACTTGTATATATGCTTTCCACGAGACATTTCACGGGACGCCACCTAGCGTCACCCCTCGAAAGCGCCACCTAGCGTCATCGCTCGAAAGCGTCGCCTTTCAAGGGGTTAAACTGTATTTTTCTCTCCATTTTAATATACATTCTCCAGTGTTTGGCTGGCTATAATATATAGGCACCGTCTATAAATGCCAGAAATATTTGGAAATTGGAATAGATGGCGCAATAAAGCATTCGGCAAGTGGCAACCTAATGTCGTGTGGAGCTAGGTAGCGAGAGGGAAGGATGCATGCGAAATGAGCTCAGAAATGCATATTAAGTGGGTGACTGTGCATCATTTGACACTTCATCAAATTCTTCCCTTTGCTTCTATCATGCGGGGGTATATTGCCTACATGTACATCATAGGCGATTAGAATCGAGCAAAACAAATTAAGGGGAGAAAAGGGGGCCCTCCCTTCCCCCTTGCTCTCCTCGAGCATATTGCTAATGTTAAGGGAGTCAATTTGCGCCTGGGTTAAAAGCATGATGGGGGGAATTACGGGCAGGACTAAGGGGTCACGCGCATAATCGGTTGCTGAAGCGCCGTCTGGTAACCACACGGCCAACTAAAAGGACCTTTGCGTCACATTACTGGTGGGGGGGAGAAGCAAATTGAACGAAACAGTCAACGTGGAGATGCAGTGGACTCCTGATGACCTGGGGTCTTTTTCAACACACCCCTTTTCCAGCTGAGTCTGCCCACGCTGTTATCTAGAAGATACACATTTAGACATTTGCATAAATTTGTAATTAAAAATTCATTTTACAGGCGTGGATGCAGTTTCGGGGGCCCAATCGGTTTTCCTGGATTCAATAACTTTCTGCAAATCTACTAATTAACCTTTAAAAACTTCTGATTGGCACCTACTTACGTACACGTAATTAAAGGTATAATGTAGTACCATACTGTATTTAAATCTGATATTAAAAGTACGATAATTGTTAGAAGTTATAAAAAAAACTTATAAAGGTAGTCGCGCTGTATCTCACAGATAGAAAGGACCCTTTCCAACCACAACCAATGATGCAGTTAATTTCAAAAGGCCCATGAACGACACCGACCTTAAGGAATTAAGGAAATTAAGAAATTAAGGAAACCACAGCCTAAATACTTAAAACTGTCGTCGAATTATTTGCTATAAAATTTTTCCAAGAACTTTTGCTGCAAAATTCCTCCAATAACTTTTTTCTAGCATGCAAAAATTATCCAAAAACTTTTGCTTCAAAAATCATCCAAGAACTTTTGCTTCAAAAATCATCCAAGAACTTTTGCTTCAAAAATCATACAAAAACTTTTGCTGTAAAAATCATCCAAGAACTTTTGCTGCAAAAATCATCCAAGAACGTTTGCTGCAAAAATAATCCAAGGACGTTTAGTGCAAAATCATCCAATAACTTTTGCTACCAAAATTTTCCAAGTACCTTTGCTGCAAAAATTATGAACAACTTCCGCTATAAAAATTCTCTAAGAACTTTGCTACAGAAATTCTCCATGAAATTTTTCTACAAAAATGCTCTGAGGAAAATGACGATTTAAAAAAAAAAGCATTTTACCAAAAAAAATTGGAAATTCTCTAAGATTTACGACTTAAATTATGAAAAAAAGACGCAATTTTATTCGAAATTGTAATGGCAATACTTTCCAAAATATTGCTCAATATGCTATCCTTACTGTTCAACCTTACAAAACCAATGATATTTTACCATTACCGGTCATCATTCGAAATATTTTTCATCCATCTATGCGATCATTATTAATGTCACTTAAAAAATTAAATGACATTACTGAACGTGTAAGATTCGTTTTACATGGAATGATGATTCCGCCAAAAAATAATAGAAGTTACTTTCGCCTCGGAGCACCTTTGTATGCAGTGTTTGCCGCCTTTCAGGGGAGCAAGCTGCCAGGAAGGCAGCAGCAATGGCTACGTTTCCAGAGTGGAGATTTCATCGCATCAGTTCTATAATCGGATTTCTTTTCACTTTCATTTTCATTTTTTTTTTATTTCTAGTCTTTTCTTCCATTGAGAGGCGACATAATTGAAATAGCTGTCCCGAGTTCTTCGTCAGTCGTCACGGTATCTTCGGAGGTGTAACTATAGCATTGAGGCTGGCGGACCATACGTCATTAAAAATAGTTAAGAGCTTGATCCGACAGAAAAAGGTTGCTAAGTTACCCGAAATTCTTTAAGACTTTTTCTCCATTGTTCAGCAAATCTCACTTGCGATTCTCTGTACAGTTTATCGAAGAGAACAGAAATTGCGCCGGCGAGGCGTGAGCCACCCGAGGGGTGAGCAGAGAACCCTGAAGACGGAAAAGGAGAGAAAATGGGAATTTCAAGCATGGGCAAAATCAAAAATCAGGATTTTTTTAATGCGAAAAACGGATTGAATGCCACGTGATAAATGAGAAAGTGAAGTAGGTGTTAAACTATATTTAAGTTTTGTAGTTTTGGCAGTTTGTTTTAATGTTCATATTCTAGAAAGGATGGAAATTAGATTTGAAAGTACTCCAGATCAGTTTTCGGAATTCGTATATGTAAATAAATTATTGCACAAAACCCAAAGCCTTTATTCTCTTAAGATTGGATTTCTACATTACCGTTTGGGAATTTGTGGTCAACCTTAATTGTTAAAAAGCACAAGGAAACCCGAACTATAAAGTGTATACTGCAAAAGTGTATACCTTCAAAACAAAACAGTTGTTTTATCTCCGTTTTATAGTATTATTCTGGTTAAGTTACCGAAAGGACCACAAAACGTGCAAACCAAGGGTGGTCCAAAGTGGAACACTTCACTCCTTTGAAATGTTATTAACTCACTGTAGATGCAAACATTTTCAAATCAAATTCTACTTTAGAAAAAACAATACGCCAGAAAACAATGTTTACAGAAACATTTTCAATAACATTAAATATAAAATACAATCTGGTTTGACGTGAGGCCGCAAATAGGTCGCAACCTAATCATGAAAGATGGCAATCCTTATGAACAATAGCGTTATGACGTGCGCAGTTGCCTTCGGAAGTAGTTTTCATTTGTGTTGTGGTTTTCCATTTATGGCATCACTCATACATTCTGTGTTTGTTTGTTTGTTTTCTTGAGTCTGCAACAGCAACTGATATCATTTTTTTGAGTCCGTAGCAGAATCTAATGCAATTTTTTATTGCAAACAAAATATTCATTCTATATCCAAACTGGACGTTGAAAAAACGAGCAGAACTCCAGAACACGTGCACTCAGCTGCTCGTAATTTGGCACACAAATTCACAAAGGAGACTAAAGGCAACACCTAGCGGCGAGTGATTATACTATGAGTAGTTCTTGCGCACCGTTCAAATTCCGGTTATTTATGGGTAGGCTTTTGTAAGTCGCCTTTCCAAAATTGCCAAAAATAGTAGCAGGGCTTTAAAGTCAGTCCATTCGGTTGATGCTGCTCTAACAAGATGATTATTTTTCGCTTTTCATCTTTCAAGTGTTATATCACTTCACTGATATTTAACATGTAATTGTGCTGCAGAGATTGCTGGTTGGAGGGTCTCCTAGCGATGGCCGCTCCACTTTTCTATGGAGATTCTGGACTCGAAGCACTAAAAAGGATTACCAGAAAGGTCACGCGAAGGGCGTTGGGTGGCGTTAATTATCCGGCTCCCAGCGCCCCCTTGGTGCGACACTATTCTAATTGGATAGAGCAGAGTTATACCTTAAGGATACTTAAGCCGCGTGCTGGGTGCGGGGATACCGCTTAGCGGAAATATCCGGCTTTAATTTAAGCCTTGTTAGGTGATGCCATCCTAGCCATCAACAACAAGATTCAAGGAGGAGGGCAGCCCGGAAATTCCTCGACACCCAGCGACCAATGGTGTGGATTTGAAGGTGGGATTTAAGTACCGACTTATGTGATAATGACAATAGAAACTTAAAGCTCAGCTCCTGTCTAAGCTAACACGTTTTCAGAGCTTACTCGACGTGTCAAAAACGTGTTTTAAGGGAAATGGTGGCTTGGACAATGTCTTGAAAGTTGATGTTCAATGTTGTTAAGGAAAGTAAGCTATTTGAAATATCTTTTAAAAATCATTAGCACATCTTATTGGAACATCACTTAGTGATTATCTGTCACTAATCAAATCATGATAGAGGCGTGTATGATTTATCATAAACATGCAAATTTGCAGAAAATTGCATGTCTCTGGCAAGTCAATGAATCATAACTGTTTGGTAACAAAAGCCATGGCAAATTAACGTTTTGGAGCAAACTGCAAATTGCACCTCCAATTCGAAAGTGACAACTCAAAGAGGGTGTTAAGTCAAGCGAAGTCGGTTGCACATCCATTAAAAACGACACAACTGATGACATTAACATAAATTTCAGACTTAATGTAACTTCATTTTCCCATGCGTTAAGCCTTGTTGTAGTTATTCAAACGAAAAATGTTGAATAATTTCACTTTTGAAGCTTGAAAAGTGACAACTCAAAGACATGTATTAAGTCAAGCAAAGTTAATTCTATGCATTCATTAAAAACTACACAACTGACGTTCACCAAGTTTCGACTAAGGGTCACTAATGTCACTTCATTCAATATATAAAATTGTTGAACTGTTTCACTTTTGTAGCGGGGATGCGACATGTTGCATTTCCATAAAAAGGAGTGGTAACATGTTAATTTACATGTACAGTAACATGTACATGGACATGAATGTCAGAAGTAGAAATTTTATGGCAGGAAAAATGTCTCAATCCCGCAACTGTTAAAACTTCCACAGCTTCGATATCGACCTTTATTAGGGCCGGTTGCACCAACAGAGGTTACCCTTACCCAGGGGTTAACCCGCCTTTCTGTTGCACCAACTGGGTTAATGCAAAAAGATAACCCAAAGGTTAACCCAGCCAGTAGGCAGGGTTAACCTCAGGATAGGCAAACAAAAAAAACAAAAGGGGGACACGACCTACTTTAAGATTATGCAGCTTAAACGAGGGTATTTTAACCCTTGGGGCATTTCACCAAGAGTTAGTTGGTGCAATGCAGACGTGTAACCTGCAGGTTAACTCAGAGGTTAATCCTTAGCCGAAGGTTAGCAAAGTAAGCAAACCTTTCAATTTAACCTCTGTTGGTGCAACTGGCCCTTACCGGGGTTTTGCGGGATTCTGCTCAAAGTAGACAGGGTTCCCCTAGACCTGGAAAACCTGGAAAAGTCAGGGAAGTTGAGAATGACCGGGAAAAGTCAGGAAAGAATGGTTTATTATGAAAAAGTCATGGATATTCAACGCAGTCACGGCGATCCAAATTTAATACTTCTACAAGGCCTTTTCTGAGTAAAAATTTGCAAAATTTTCCACTTTTTCTGTGTACAAATTTGCAAAATTTTCCACTTTTTCTAAGAACAAATTTGCAAAATTTTCCACCATTTCTGAGTAAAAATTTGCAAAATGTTCGACCTTTTCTGAGTAAATTTTTGCAAAATGTTCGACCTTTTCTGAGTACAAATTTGCAAAATTTCCACCTTTTCTGAGTACAAATTTGCAAAATTTTCCAAGTTTCCTAGTACAAATTTTCAAAATTTTCCACGTTTTGCGAGTTCAAATTAGCAAAATTGGCCACGTTTTTTGAGTTCGAGTTAGCAAAATTTTCCACGTTT
The DNA here is from genome assembly GCA_034698745.1 of Megaphyllum sjaelandicum. Taxonomy (NCBI): domain Eukaryota; kingdom Metazoa; phylum Arthropoda; class Diplopoda; order Julida; family Julidae; genus Megaphyllum; species Megaphyllum sjaelandicum. The sequence continues at coordinate 8,587 of JAQGBX010008326.1, forward strand.
TCCGAGTACAAATCAGCAATATTGTCCAAGTTTTCCGTGCACAAATTTTAAAAACTCTCTTGGTTTTCCGCGTACAAATTTTCAACATTTTCCGTGTACAAATTTAAAAAATTCTCTTGGTTTTCCGACTTCAAATTTTCCACATTTTTCGAGCACAAAATTGCGCCATTTCTCACTTTTTCCGAGCACGAATTTTAAACATTTTCCGAATACAATGTTTTTTTTTTTAAAAATTAAAAAAAAAATTTCTTTGTTAATTTTCAAAATTGTCGTTTGTAAATTTTTTAAAAAAAATGTCCAGTGTCAATTTTGGAAAATTTTTCACGTTGTTATTGATCAGGGAAATTTTTTTTTGAAACCTGGAAAAGTCAGGGAAGTTGAAAATAAAATTTCAGGGGTAACCCTGTAGAAAACGTATTCAAAAAGTTCGGGGCTTTGAAATGTTTTGCATTTATCAGGTTTTTTCATATATCGGGGTTCTACTTATCCGGGTTTTACTGCATTAAGACAATCATTTTTTTTTGTAAATTTTAGTAATGTTAAAACAAACATTTTTTTAGATTTCATCAAAGTAAAAACCAACATTTTTTTTAAAAATTTTATCAAATTTTAAAACCATTTTTTTATATAAAAAAGAGCAACATCAATAAAAAAATGATAAAAACGACGTTAAAATAAAATAATTATATCATTTTTTAACATTGAAACAATTTTCATAAAGTCATAATTTGCAAACAAATTGATGAAATTTACAAAATTCATGCAATTTTTTAAAAAAAATTGATAACATTAAATAAATATGTAATTTAGGCAAAACATTGAAATTTTTTGTTAAAAATTATGCAATTAAAAAAATTATTGGTAAAATTTACAAAAAATTATTGTTTGAAAATTGATAAAATTTACAAGAAATGTTTCTTTTAACATTAATGAAATGCCGAGCGAAGTGGCTGAATGGTTAGCATTCTTGCCTCGCATTTGGTAGACCCGGGTTCGATTCCCGTGTCGGCTATCCTTGATTGTGGTTTTTCATGGTTTCCCACAATCCCTTTAGGCGAATGCTGAGATAGTTCCTACATAAAATCGGCCATGACCATCACTCCTAACCTCCAGCAAAAGCTGCCGAGCTGCAAATTTGCAGAAATTAACACGTTTTCCGAATTTAACTTTGCAAAATTTGTCCACGTTTACCGAGTACAAATTTGCAGAACTTTCCACGTTTTCCGAATTCAACTTTGCAAAATTTTTCCACGCTTACTGAGTAAAAATTAGCAAAAATTTTCCACGTTTTCCGTGTACAAATTAGCAAAATTTTCCACGTTTTCCGAGTACAAATTTGCAAAAGTTTTCAGGTTTGCCGTTTACAAATTTGAAATTTTTTTCACGTTTACTGAGCACAAATTAGAAAAATTTAACACGTTTACCCAGTACAAATTTGCGAAATTTCCCTCGTTTTCCGAATAAAAATTTGTACTTTTTTCCACGTTTACCGAGTACAAATTAAAACATATACATGTATACCACGCTTTCAGAACACAAATTTGATAAATTTTCCACATTTCTCGAGTAAACCGTGTATAAATTTGCAGAAGATTCCACGTTTTTCGAGGACAAATTAGTAAAATTTCCCACGTTTCCCTGTCCAAAATGTTTCCGAGACCAAAATTGCAAACGTTTCCACGTTTCTGAGACAAATTTGCAAAATTTTCTACGTTTACCGAGCAGTTAAATTTTTAACATTTTCCTGATACAAAATTTTCAACAAGTGACCAACATAGCATTTTAGGGTTCCCCCAGAAATTTCATTTTCAACTTTTATGACTTTTCCAGACTTCAGTAAAAATTTCCCTGACCAATGACAACGTGAAAAATTCAAAGTGGAAAACATTTTTTTTTTAATTTTAAAAAGACAATTTTAAAAATTAAATTTTTAATTCCTTAATTCCGTTATTCCTCCTCGCTCCTCGGACATACCTGGCCCATGCCCCGGCGTACCAAAACTTTCGGCTGCAAACGGTACCGAGATTCGCACTTATGGCAC
>JAQGBX010008327.1:0-10627 GCA_034698745.1 Megaphyllum sjaelandicum
ATTTCCCACATTTGGAAAATGTGCTTACCTGTGTTTCAACATTATGCTTCTAAAACATATTGCTTTTATTTTTTCGTCGTACGCTAGAATTTTCATGTGGATTGCTGCTTTAATTGTTACTATGAATCCATTCTTAAGAATGGCGCCATTTTTATAATGTTCAGGTCTTTGACATTGTTTTTAATGAGGTGTTCCAAGCATTTTTTTCAAGCCTAAACGCGCTCAGTGTTCTTAATATTTTATCACAAGGCATCCGTTTAATATTAAAGCGTTAAAATGTTATGGTTGAAAGGCATTTCAATTTGTCAGCCCAACATTTTGTTTTATTTCGAAAAAATGTTGATATGCCATGCACTGTAAGAGCAGATTAGTATTTTAACTGTATGATACTACTTAGCCTTACAGACATCTATATTCTTCGCCAGTTACTTATGACTTCACTGGACCATTAAGTAAGCGAGAAATTTTTGAGGATTAACTTTACGATCTTGTTATAGGTCCATTAAAAGGAGTGTCTGCATGTTTTACTACTTCCACCTATATGTGGCCTTTAGACGATATTATTTAGGTTGCGAAATCTGTACCAAAAATACAACCGAATTGTATTTTGCGATGTAAAAGTAACATTTTCTGGGATAATAGGTGAAGAAAATTGCCTTTTCAAGAAGAGTGAAATAATAATTTGTGAATAATTAATGTTTGGAATAGCTTTTTGTACAAAACCTGCAGTCATGCAGATTGTAATTATTTCCTAATTGGTTATGTAGGGAAATGGCTGAAAATGAAGCGAATTGTTTTCATATTTTATCTCCATGAACCAGAAAATAGAAAGATCACTAAGTCGAAATCAGAGATTTGGAACATTCCGAACACAAACAACTATTATCATAAAGAGCATGGTTTGTAGTTAAGAACAAAATGACGCTTTTAAAAAGTGATTCATGTTCAAGGAAATGCTCTAGAACATCTTAACCAATTCAGCACGACATTTATAATTACAAAAAAGGGCAAATGGTGATTTGTTTTATTAAATTGTTAAACATTTTGTGCATATGTTTATCATGTTAAACATTCTACAATAAACATAATAGCACTAAGCAAGTATCCTGCGATAATCTGTTTCTGACAATATTATTTTTCAACTCTAAGGAATTTGGTGTTTGATTATCACAGAAATGAATTTGTTGGCAATTTCTAGTTCGAAATACAGTGCAAATTTTAAGCACAGTTTTTTTTTGTTAATCAAAAAAGTGCTTCAAGTTGCGCCTTTTGATTTCGAACTTATTGTCAATATGGCCGCCACATTGAATACAATTAGACATTGATCTGGACAGTAGCTCCATCTTTGAAAGCGTGGTGTTACTGTTATGTTATCTACTGTCTTCCATTATTTTCCAAAATTGAATCGAATTCTCTGATTTAACTCACGTACTTGCGCCTCATCGTTTCAATTACAAGATTAAAATTCTTTATCTTGCTGCTTCGTAAGGACATGATGTGCACACTGCCTAAAATAAATTAAAATAGAAAAGAAAATTGAAAAAGGAAGTGGTTTCTACATGGTTTCTCACCAGGAATTTCTATTAATTTCCGACAGCTAACCAAATAGGTTAAAAGTAGAAACAATGCATTGTTCATTTTGCTGGTACATTTTCCGTACTCCGCTAAGAATGCATGCATACGCCAAAAGCACCATGGCACATTTTTAACAAAAACAAATATCCCAATATTGTTTTCATTATAATCTCCATCCTATTTTTTATTCGTTTCTCAAACTTTTCCCTTTTCGTTTCAAATATGGTGAAATTTCTCTCGAGGGTTCGCCTGTTTTGCATGAAGTGCAGCATCAGTCACCTCAACCAATTTTGAACACAACGAGCAAAATTTGGAACATGTTTTATTTTCGATTTGAAACAAAAATAAGGTGTTCAAATTTTTAAATGTGCTCCACATCACATTGGAACGCATTAATTTTTGAATCGATTCTTTTTAAGCACAATTATAACGACAGCGAATAAAAATTAAAGGAAATTGTTGAATGCAATTTTGGAAACAATGTCGTCAAACGTATAATACGTTTGATGACATTGGCCACAGGTCAGGGAAATCAGGGAAAAGTCAGAGCGAAAAAGTGGTCATAGAAGTCATGGAAATGTCGGGGAAATTTGTGAGGTGTCAGAGAAATTTTTCCAAATAAAAGTAAAATGCTATCCATGCACTCAGTCTGTTAGCAGCTCCATCCCCAATCCTCTTCAGCTAGACTTGTAGCAAAATCTAGTGTTTTGTCAAGCTTCTAATAGCAATTGTTATTTTTCCTTATGACAAAAAAAAGGATATGTATATTAACGAGCAAGTTTTGGTCTGGGAATTTTGGATTTTAGTCAGGGAAAAGTCAGGGAAATAGAAAATGAAAATTTTGTGGCCGCCCTGAGTATGATTTTGCACAACACCGTGCTCAAAAATTGTTAAAATGCATGTTACCGAGCAAGAACACTCAAGAAATCGCATTCTGAACCATTATGAAAAAACTGATTATGACCTCAAAGTCACCGATGCTATTTATTTCAAATATCACCAATTTCGTCTCAGACTGGTTATATTTGAAACAGATAACATCCGTTTACACGTCACTCGCAATATTTTTTTTTCCATGAGGCAATGTCGCAGTTTCAAGTTTTCTGTACTGCAGTCTTTGACTCGCTATTTTGAATTTCCAAGAAATTCTTATCGTTTCAGACACTCAGTTTTAGCTGGAAACTGCAGTAATCCTATTTCAGATTATGGTTGTTAATACCAGCGCGTCAATAAGTCGTCTGGAAAACTTCACTTTTGGGTTTTTAATAGGATCATATTGAAGATTTTCCAGCTTTCTTAACCCATTGAAGACGTCACGCTTTTTATGTCGCAGTTTTATGCTAAGTTAGCAGACCGGTATTATCGGCTAATGTTGTTTTCTGTCCATTTCGTATAGTTGTTGGAGACGTCTTGAGGGAACCTAACGCACGGTTACCATGGTGTCGCTTACAAGAACATAAAGGTACCTAAAAACTGCTTACAAAAAAGTGAATAAAGGTTGCAAGCTAAGAAAGAAGAAGCGTGTGAGTAAAGTATTTACTTATAAAGTACTGTAGTCTGTAGGTTTCTTATACGTGTACTGTCGCCACTATTTTACTTTCTTAAATGAGTCTCGGTTTCTTGCGACATAAATCTCTATTTGCTTTATCTGGTAATTCGGCAATTATTCATTGATTTAAAAGGCGAACGTTTCTCCGTTAAAGGTTTTCGACACAGGCTTAATCACTTTAATCCACTTTCTTTTATGATTTTATACGCGACTTGAAACGAGCTAGTGTAGCTGCAGCTTAAGCTGAGCGTTCAAGCGGCCCCGAAATTAGAATCTTGCCTCGAAATGGAAACAGTTTGCGTAACCGTGTAATTACAAGGTGATGCCATTAGTCAGACCGAATAATTAATCTAGTCTAGCCTAGAACAATTCATTGAAAAGTTAATGGAATTGCGAGAAAAATGATATTCCTTTTTGTAATTCAAATTTCGTTAGCTATCTAGTTTATAGTCATTAATATTCACAAACATGAACCTCATTTACTCTAACTACATTATGCGAGGTTTCCTATACCTTTAACGAAAGTTTAAGGAGGTTTACGTCTTTTAATCTGCAATGTAAGTCACGGAATTTAGGTCACAAAAACGCGGCAGTTTTATAAGCATGTTTTATTTGAACACAAAATCATGTGTTCAAAATTTGAAATGTTTCAATGCATACTACAGTATATTGCCCTTGGGTACGTGTACCATATTCGATAACATGAATACAAATACCATACTAGAATTAACGAAAACATAACGAATAATCCTTAGAAACATGTCGCATACTTCTTGGGATAATTAATGTGCGACGATATTTTTAGAATCATTTTTCATTTTTAAAAAATTCATGAAATAATTCCCTTATATGACTGATGATGATTAAGCGTTTCACCAAATTATCACCCCATTCAGTTAAAACACCATGACCAACATTATTTCGCGAAACGTGAGACACTTTAAATTTTGTGAATTTTCCATGACTGTATATTATGGTTTAGTTGTGCCAAAAATACTCGGAATTGTTTCCATTGTTTCGTCGAGAAAAATATAGTGATGTGTTAATTAAAAAAAGAACGCTTTACATTAGGATTCATAAATTCATGTCATTCGGAATATTTTGGATACACATATTACATAAGTTTTCCCAAAAAAGCGTTCAAAATATTTATTGCATTGAACGTTTCGCAAGTGCATTTAATATGCTGCACTTGACAGAACATTTGTTTTATTCGAGGAACACGTTATTCAGTCTCTTTAAGAGAGACAGCTGTAATAACACATGTGTTATCACCAGGTTATATAATGTCCAAAAACAAATTTAATATTAATAATATTCTTATTAATTTAGCAAAGGTATTGCTAACATGTTATGCAAGCAATATGATATCAACAACTTTATTATTCGTGTATAGTAAATACGTTTTAACAAAATGTAATTTCCCATGACATGAGCGAACATATTGCATTTCTTTTCGTTATGTACGTTACATCTATTGGAGAAACCAGGACATACAACATATATTTTTTCTATAAAAATGCATTGCCGTGCATATATTTTACGAGACGCTTGATTTTTAACTTCTCTAAACATCTATGGATAAAAAAAGCAGTATTTTACTGAAATTTTGGCAACGTATTTTAAACGCATGCTGTTCTAACATTAGTTTTTAAATTGCTTAAATTTATTTTTGCAATTCCAAAATACATGTACAAGTATTACAAACCCCGTATACATATACTAAACTGCCTATTACGTTGTATTTTCTTAGAAAAATAATTGGTAATAAACATTTCAAAATATATTTGCTTTTGTATGCTTTCGTGATAAACATTTAAACTTTGTACATACATGTACTATAGGGATTACAGTTTGTTTCTCGAAAGATTAAGACCCCAAAACATGCACTTATCCGGTTCATTATACTGTACATGCATATACAGTGTAACCTTATTAAGACGAACTAGCTTACAAATTACTGATACAACGAACTCATTTCAAAATGGGATTTGAAATTTCATTTAATTTATTTTAAGGGTGTTTTCGAATAGTGAAAATTAATCATTATTCCTAGTTCGGTGAGGACGAACTCTGATAATACAATTTTTCGGTTACCACAATGAATTTTCTAGATCCCGAGATTCACTCCATACGTTTTGCTAAAACAAATCCAAAACTTTTTGAGAAAATGTAGCAAAAGAAACAAAAACAATCTTCGATATAATGCATCGCTTTAAGTCATTTTCAGCGTTTTAGAACCCAACTGAACGCATTTTGGAACACGACATATGCGTTCCAAGAGTGAATTATTGTGTTGCAAATAAAAAATGTGCTCCAAAAATTGGATCAATCCTTTCGCTAAAAACACATTTTTGAAAGAAATATAGAACACAAAACACAAAAATAGTGTTTTGTTTTCCAATTTTTTACAAATAGTGTTTTAAATTTGTTACAATTGGTGTTCCAAAAGGCTGAAAAATGACTTACAGTGCGCGCAAGTACATTTTTAATTTTTTTTTAAACTTTTGGTTCGAATCTTTGAAATCACGTTTTTTTCTGGCTTCTGATAATACGACGGACGGTTTCAACGAACAAGTTGTGCCATCAATTCGAATTCGTCTGAAAGAGGTTCGACTGTATACACAAATTGCAAGTTCGTGAATCCAGGACACGTGAATAAAAAAATAAAACATTTTCAGCCTCGTCTGTACTTTTTTGCAAAACATCTTTCTAGCAATTTTTCTTAAACTTTTTCAAACTTCGCTTCAGTGAGCACGAAAAGGAGTATAGAACTTACCAGCTTCTACGGGCGGTTGAAGTATCGTATCCTCAACGCACTTGTTATAAGCTCTCTCAATGATTGTTTGCAACGAAGGAGTCATCTTGGGGAGGCTGAATTCACATAGTTTTGAACAAACTTTGAACTTACGACCGGCCTCCTGGAGCTGATCAGGGCAACGTCTCGCCCTCGAAGATCAGTTTTGTCCACAGTGGCGAGTTCGGAAGCATCTTCGGGGAAGAAGTATCTTTCACGAAAAAACAAGTTTCAAGTTGAGTTTTCATGAAATGTAGGCGACTAAGCACAAGTAAGTTCCGCTCACGGAGATCGTGTACGATCGCACCCCAGCCGAGCGAAGGCGTTTGCCAGACTGCAGCCGCTTTCAGACACAACTGGCAAAATCCATTAATGTATACGGCAACCACATGATGATATCGGAAAATTGCACAGGCGCGTCAAACACGGTGCCGTCAATGGTAAAACCCAGCTGGGCTCAAGTTTTTGTTGCAAGAAGCATTCCTGGTCGACTCTTCATCGAACGCAACGATCGCTTATTGGAAGGCACCAAGACCTAGATGCTCCCCCAGACGATGGTGGAGGAGGAGGCTGGCCCAAGTCCACGGTGGCTCATCGATGCTTCCTAGCTTACAATGCCCTGATGATAATGTGCTTCTCACTGCACCTACCGTGGAAATCGACTCTGAAATTAACTGCGTCTCCCCCGGGTATTAAAGGAACACCACATCCGTGCTGTGCTGGTGTCTCGAGGGGGTCCTCGAACGCTTGCCAGCAACCGTATTGCTTTTTTGGACGGGAAAATGCCAAGAACTTGCATCTTGAGGAAATCTTTGTTAAAGAGTACGGAGAAATCCCCACGGATGTTCAGTTTTTCAGATAAGTTTGGGGTAACGAGGAAGCTTGAGTTCCTCACATGCGGTTTTTTTTTTTGTTTTTTTTTATTTTCTCGGTCAGCGAATTTACATAAAAAATGCGGAGAAATCGAAGTTAGTTTCGGAAGATCTACCAGATGCATGTGCATTATCCTTGGGAATTGCAGCGAAAAATGTTTTGGATGTAGGAAATGAACTATTTTCAGTAAAAAAAATTTTTTCTGCAGTTAGCGAAGGTATAAACAACATGGATTTTTTTTGGGAATTTCTTAGTTTTAAAATGTACGTGCATAAAAATCAATTATTTGGAATAACATCATTTTGTTCAAGTTGTTGTCAGTACTGATCAATGAACTGAGAACTATGATGGAATTTTTTTACGTTCTGGAATTTTGTGAAAGTTACATCGCCTATCTTTTATCTTTAGTAAAAGTACGTTTTTGAAAGTAAAAGTAGATTTTGAAAATACGTAATTTTATGCCTCAAGCTATCTTTTAGAATTTCCCGTAGGCAACGGATCACTGACAAAAAGTCTTATCTGTGGATAATGAAAGTAAATAACTAGGAATTGAGGAATTTCGAAATATTAAATTGTGTTCACGTTCAATTAATTAAAAAATATCATCGGAAGTTTAAAAAAACGTCATCTAGGGATCAGTTTATGCAACAGGTTCAAAATAAAGTCTAATTTGTTTAAAATTTACCCGTCGGAAATTGCGTGGGAAATTTAAAAATGTGAAATTCACGATGCTTAGTATTACCTTTATTAACTTTAGATAGACATTTGTATCGATTAATTTATTCTAAAAACTATTTTCGAAAAAAATATCTCACTGAGAATGGCTAACTGATAGAGCATTTATTAGAATCACTTTGTAATAACTTCAAGTCTTTACCCTGCAGTCAGTAGGGCCTACATGTAGTATATACCATTTGGCAGGGGGACTAGTCATGATGGACCCTAACATCATAATTTAGTTATATTTCCCATATATCTAGAATTGTGGAAAATTATGAAAAACCACAATCGAGGATGGCCGACCCGGGAATCAAACCTGGGTTTACCGAATGCAAGCGGGAATGCAAATCTCTAAGGTTAAGAGCACGGTGAAGCTTGTGAATGAAACTTGTTCCAGACTAAGGGTACGAGCACGGTGAAGCTTGTTCCAGACGCTTGCCAACCAGTGTTGCTTAGTGGTAAGCGTCCTCAACTGGTTGGCAAACGACTGGATGTACCTTAAGCGACGCTTAGTGCATGGTAAGCGTCTGGAACAAGCTTCACCGTGCTCTTACCCTAAGCCACCTTGCTTGAATCATAATTTATCTGTGCTGCAATCATGTTGATGCCTGTTCAAATATGGCGCTGTATTTAAGAGGTTCTGAAGAGAAGGATGAGGATTCGTGGAGAAACAGATTTGAAAATAGTTACAGTATCCTATACAAACTAAGCATTGTTGTATCTGTTACTGGATATAACGAAGTACAGAGTGATCAGGAACCAATTTTTAATGGCACAACCAATTGAAAGCTGTTCTTTATTGTTGTTAAACAATAAAACATACTGCAGCTGCTGTTAGAAATCGAGTCTATTAATCTCAAGCATTTACAGAGATTCAACTTTTGTCAGTGTGCTGCTTTCTTTTACATTCAATTTCATGCACTCATGAAGTGGACGATTTATAGTCCACATTTGATCTAGTTCTTCCTTTGGTGAAGCAATTTGCAGTTTCTTTAACACTGTCAGCGCCATCCGTGCGCCATTGATAGCGTCACATTCTGAAAGTTGTTAGAAAGCAAATTGTGATAGCTTCAAAGCTACGTCCAGCATTGGCATTACACCTCTATTCATTGGACAGTAGGCGGGGAACATCCATTGAATGGTTTGGAATTATGATTGACGCAATGAAAACGAAGAGCAAAGATCAATATTCACCAGTGAGAGGAACTACGCCTGCACAGCTGCAACAGTGATTGATAATTTCCCACACTGTCATTGAGTCTGGATTACGCTTTTGTGAATTCAAAATGAGCAGCTCTCGCAAAAACTTATGACATTTTCGCTACAACGCTATAAACTGTGAAATGCATTTCCCAAATAATTGAATATGCATTAAAAAATAAAAAATAAATTAATAGCCTGTAGACTTTTAGTGATCGAATCGAATCTGCATATAGCACGTCTTGACTGTCTAATTTTCTGAATTTTTCTTGGAACTTACCTGGTTTCGATCTTGCAAATTATCATCCATAAGGACAATGCTTATCCTCTTAAGCTATTCAGAATTACTTCTTCAAAATTCTTTCATTGAATTCTTAATTTTAAATAGAAGAAAAAAACAGTTTAAAAAGCTCAACTGCACCCTTCTAAAAAATTAATTATTCTTTATGTATGATGTCACTATAACACCTTACTTTATTTATTTATATACATTTTATGTCTGAAAATGGCTGCTTGAACAATATCAGACACATAAAATGTCTGTTTGAAATTATATTTTTTCCAGCAGTTTTAAGATGGAAAAATGCCTCTTGAAATAAGACTGTTTTTGCAGTGTACATATAGGTTGCTTCCTAAGAGTTTAAGAGCACAGTGAAGCTTATTCCAGGCGCTTATTACTAAGCGTCTCTCAGTCTGGAACAAGCTGCACAAGCTTCTACGTGCTCTTACCCTGAATGCCGGGTAAGACTGTAGCAAACAAAAACAGTGTTTATGTTTGCTCAAATTGTCTGTTCTTTGTCTGGGTGTTGTGTATACCATGTTTGCATAAACATATTCGGACAAACATATTTTGGGACAAGCTGTTTGCTGTTTGCTTCAGTTTGTACCCAGAAAAAGTGTGTGATGAAAACAGGTTTTTTTTTCGTCAAAATGTTTGCGGTTTGTTAGAAATTTCGAAGCAAACATTTTTAACAAAAAGCAAACACAAACACTGTTTTGGTTCGCTGTTTGCTTTAGTCTGTTCCCGACATTAGAAAGCAACCTAGATACGGGCCCTATGCGTCAAATGACGCGTCTTGCGTCATTACGTAACAACAACAAAAAAGAAAATAAACTTCCGCTACGGGGCTCCGTATGTTTGTGGTTTTTTGTTTGCTGTTTGCTTGACTGTGGCCGCACCATAAAGCGAGCATCTCGATGTTGGAAGTATTGTCATTGCTTAAAACATCGCGAACATCTATTACCAGACGACATTTTGTTATGGTATACGTACACACCTCCTTTTTCATCCAATAGTGCAAGAAGCAGTGATTTGTTGACAATTCGAATTTAATTTGATTGGGATTTGGAGAACACACTCAGAGTTGATGTTGAGCCTCCGGGAGGGTATCTTCCGAATTAATGTCCCAAGCTGATTGCTCTTTGGTTTCTACGTGACTGCATGCATACAAGTGTACATGTATGTAGCGTTATTCAGACAGGAAATGGACAATCAATTTAATAAACGAAAAATGACTTTCTTTAATTGAGTTTTTTTTCTTGTTCCATCGTCTGAGTCGCAGAAATCAATACCAAGAACATTCCGTCTTGTTTTGCCTTACGCTGGTTTTCGAGAAGCCCAAGCCTTCTTGGAAAACTATAAAAATGAATTACTTGTCATAAATACGGTTTTTTGTGGGCTCGTATAACTAATAGGATTTTGGCTTCGTTCGTCTTAACTCTTTCATGGTTGACCCTCGAGGTTAGCCTCATATTTTTATTTTGGTAAATTGCACCGCGATTAACGATGGCGATATCGCCAATGACCGATTGAAGAGCAGGTTTTCATCTGGACGGAATATTCAGGGTGTAAATTTAATCTTCATTGAACATTTTTGGTTCTTGGTACCTGACAAACCCCCATCTGAATTAAT
>JAQGBX010008328.1:0-10626 GCA_034698745.1 Megaphyllum sjaelandicum
TTCGCAAATTTGGAATCGAGAAACATAGAAAATTGCTTAAATTCAGACTCGAAATTCGAAAAACATGGAAAATTTCGAAAATTTGGACTGTAAAAACATGGAAAATTTCGCAAATTTGGACTGTAAAAACATGGAAAATTTCGCAAATTTGGACTCTGAAAACGGGAAAAATATTGCAAATTTGGACTCCGAAAACGTGGATAATTTTTCAAATTAATACTCAGAAAACGAGGAAAATTGTGTTAATTTTTACATGGAAAACAGAAAATTTTGCAAATCTGTCCTTCAAAAATATGGACAATTTTTGCACATTTCTACTCGGAAATTTCTTTTCGAAAAACTGCGTTTTATTGTGCTAATTTTTGTTGTTGTTCTTGTAATTTCTATGGTTTTAAAAAAATTGTTTCAGAGGTATATATTTTTTTTTTGGAAAATCTCTATGAAATATCGCCATCAGACGTGGCATAATGTTCAAGCCTAGAATTTCTGGTCGTTCAGGGATAATACTGTACATGTATATATACCTGTTTGTTACGGGCCTCTTCCCTATATAATTTTTTTTGTAAACATTGCCGAAATTTTCTAAATAGGGCTCAACAATTTTTTAAAATTTTAAAAAATTATTTTTAACAATTTTCAAAATGTAGAACTCATTGAATAATGGTCACCGTTTTTCAATATATACTTGTATGACTGGGCGAACGCCCCTTCCTTATTATTAAAAAATAAGGAAGGGTTGACTATATATTTTGGCTCTGTGACGAGTCAGCAGAAGTAGACTATTTCTGCTGAAACTTATAACGCCTAAAAACGGCAAATTTGTAGTCTAAATTTACTCGTCTTCACCCAGAAAATATCTGAATTTTGGCTGTCCCTTCGCCATTGCTAAGATCAAAGGGCCGATCTAGATAATCCTTCCTTGAGAAGTTCAACCTCAAATTGTAAATGGGTCTCAAGCCATGTCTACCTTGCACTTGACCTCCAAATACATTTCGGGGAAAATGTGTTTATCCCCTGAAGTAAAAAGAGCGCAAGAACATGTTTTGACCTACATTTTCACTTTGAGGTTGAACCCCGCAATGAAAGAATATCGAGATCATCCCTTTGATATTAGCAATGGCGGAGGGACAGCCGAAATTCAGGCATTTTCTACGCGACGTCCCTTCCATATTATTAAAATATAAGGACGGGTTGACTATTTTGGCTATGTGACGAGTAAATTTCAACTATTAAGTTATGCCTATCTACATATGAAATCTACATTTGCGAATTTTTCCACGTTTTTTTCAAGTAGAAATTTGTGAATTTAAAAAAATAACATGGACATTTTACAAATTTTTATATTTAAAATGTTAAAAGTTTTGAAAATGTGTACTCTGAACATGTTGAGAATTGATAAAAAAGAAAGTTGCTAAATGGGGAAATGAAGTGCTCTTGAACAAGTTTAATTGAAAGATAATTAAATGGAATTAAATTTTAAAAAACCAAATATTTTTGCAAAATATACTGATGTAAGAAAACATTGAAAAATCAACACGAAAAATTTACTTGGAAAAGTTAGAAAATGTGTACTCCAAGAACATTCCAATTTTTCAAATTTGTATTTTTTGGAAAACGTAGAAAATTTCGCAAATTTGGACTCGAGAAACATAGAAAAATTTTCAAATTTAGACTCGAAAAACATGGAAAATTTCGCAAATTTGGACTTTAAAAACGGGGAAAATTTTGCAAATATGGACTGTAAACATTTGGAAAATTTCGCAAATTTGGACTTTGAAAACGGGGTAAATATGGCAAATTTGGACTCAGAAAACGTGAAAAATTTTGCAAATTAATACTCAGAAAACGAGGAAAATTGTCTTAATTTGTACTTGGAAAACAGAAAATTTTGCTAATCTGTACTCCAAAAATATGGACAATTTTTGCACATTTCTACTCGGAAAATGGGCCCTGAGTTAACCTTGTAGAAGTATTAATTTTGAATTGCCATGACTGCGTTAAATTTCCCTGACTTCTTCAAAATAAACCATTCTTCCCTGACTTTTCCAGGTTTTCCAGGTCTGGGGGTCTAGGAAAACAGAAAATCTGACAGATTTTCGTATTTTTTGTGAACTTTCAAGGAAAAGGGTTCCGTTTTTCAGATTGTTTCCCAGTTTCATACCTCGAGATAGCAAAAAAAACCTGTTAAAAAAATACCTCTGGCAATTTTTAATCCTTTTGGAGGGTCAGAATAGGGTCACGTATGGCAAGTTACCGTGACATTGTAAAACAAGATATATAAGAGACCTTAAAGGGATATGAGCATGTGGGACCTTGTCACACATGAAAAAAGCCTTGGGCAAAGATTACCTAGAACACCCCTGTGAAAATCAGCGCCATCTATTGAGAAAAGGCGATTTTTGAAGCGGTGAATAGACCCCCTTAACGTTATTAGGTGGCTTCTAAATGTCATATAATACGTACATCCAGTCCAGTATGTTCCATACTTATATATAGAGGATGTCATATACAGGGTGGACCATAAGTAAGTGACACCCTAATTTCTTTCTTAACCGTTAGAGATGTGAAAATTCTGTTTGTGTCGTTAGATAGGATGACACGTGTGCTCTATCTATTCATTGATGGTATTAACTTTTACCTAAGACCATTTTTTCAACGAGATTGAAAGTATAATGTTTGAGCCGTAACTCCTATGACAAAATCTAAATTTAGGAAAACGAAGAGAATGGCTTGATTGTCTGTATTTAACTGGTTTCGTTTGTTATTGGCAATTATTTGAAGTTGTTAAAATGTTTTGAAAATAGGGGCTAACAATTGGTTTATTGCCCCTATTTTCAAAACATTGTAACAACTTCAAATAATTGCCAATAAAAACAAAACTAGTTGAATACATACAAATCAAGCCATGCTCTTTGTTTTCCTGATTTAACATTTTGTCCTTGGTGTTACGGTTCAAAAATTATACTTTCAATTTCGTTGAAAAAATTGTCTGAGGTAAATGTTAATACCATCAATGGACAGATCATTCCACACTTTAAATTTTTCATTAAAAACGAAACAATTTTATCAAAAAAAAAATTTCAAAAACTTTTTTTCTTGTAAATATTGCTATATGTATTTTTATTTTATAACAAAACAACAAAAATTAGATATCTTTCAAAAAAAAATACAAATTAAATGAGACAAACATTAAAATCACGATGTTAAACTGGATAAAAATTATGTTAAGAGCTTTATTATTTTAATAGAAAAGTTTAAGCTGCTCATATTATTTAATATATCGATTTATTTCCGAAATGCACACAAAATAATTTTTATAAAAAAAAAGTAAGAAAAGCTAATGGTTATGGTTGAAGCTAAATTGAAGTCATGTAAGTATTTTATCATAAATTCTGATCAATTATTTATGTTCTTGGAGCAATATTTCCACTACGCTTTGAACAAACTTTCAAATGTTTTATTTTCTTCCTGTTTCATGTCTTTCTTCCGATTTTTACTTTCTATGTTTTTCCAAGTTAATTTTTTCTCTTCGCATTTGCACAACTTGGTAATTTTTGCTAAATCATGGGTAAAAAATTCTTCCCTTTGGCCCGTCAGTTGATCATAACTTAGATCGTTGGGTTCGATGGTCTTCTTTAGGCGACAATTTTACAAAAATGAAAAAAAAAAATAAGCAGTTAAAAAGATAATATTACATAAACTCAAAAACTTAATTTTACCAAAATAATGAACAATTTTTCCATAAAAAATCCCAAACTTATATTATCTCATATACTTTTTTTAAATTTTCTAAAATAACGATTTTTCATTTACGAAGAAAATATCATATCATTCTCAATATATGTTTTAATAAATCAATTAATTACAAAGTTTAACGATTTTTAATAAACAGGGTGAGTGGTTATGAAGTGGACCACAAAAAAATCATATCTTTGAAACTAAAATAAATAGGTTGATAATTCCTACACATCTCTTTATATGTCAACTATGGGCTATTCGAAAGTAATACGGTATTGTCCATGACCTTGAAAAAAAGTCAAGCCCCCGCATCGGACAACTTTGCTAATATGTCAAAAACCGTCGGAGATGGAGCTCCAGTGTCAATTAGAAAGTTGTAAGGCATGGCCGAATTAGTCAAATATACATGTAGCTGGTTTCATGCTTTTTATGATGCATCTCCGACGGTTTTTTTACATATTAGCAAAGTTGTCCGATGCGGGGGCGTGGAGGACCTTGACTTTTTTGTTCAAGGTCATGGACATGTCATATTATTTTCGAATAACCCATAGTTAACATATAAAGAGATGTGAAGGAATTATCAACCTATTTATTTTAGTTTCAAAGATATTTTTTTTGGTGATCTACTTCATAACCACTCACCAATCGTAAATATTAAACAATAATAGGTTAAAATAAATAATTTTAAGAACTAAAACGTTTAATGAATTAATTAAAGAAATATTTCCAAAGGCCTTTCCGAATCTACAGTATTTTCAATAATAAAAATTATGACTTCCATTTACAAAAAAACACGTATTACAATTGCAATTTTAATAACTCGATTATTTTAATAAGCTGAAAATGTTAAAAATGTGTTTTTAATAAATATCAAGTAAGTAAAAAAAAACAATAAATATATCACATCAAACATTCTTATTGAAGATATCTGAACGAAATAGCCACGCTACCCACTTTTTGATAGCATCATAGGAAGCTTTGGGACCCTTCTTAAAAGGCGTCCGCAAAATATGCCCAAAATTGGACTTCCCTATACCACCCACCATGAGAACGTCCTTTTTGAATTACCCCTTTTTGCCACGGCACTGCACACGTGTTCAATAGCACACAAAAACAACATTGGCGATGCCATACGATGTCATGACCTTGCTTTTACTGGAATTTGTCTTCGATCCTAACCAACAGAAACGTCATATTTAAAGGAAGTAATTGACCTTTTGACCTTATTTTTCGCTCATCGAAGAAGATTGTTTCGAAATTGTAAAAGAGGGCTTGAACGAATATCTTCTTCATTCAAATTCACAAACTTCAGTGCTACATTTTGTTCGCTAACTTGTTCATTGCTTTAATTCATTTTGGAATTAGATTTAATTTCTTAGGATTTCGCAGAAAATGATACCAAAATTGCTGCTGTTGTTTTTGTTGGGTGTCAACGCCTATGAGGTAATTAAGAAACATTTTATTTTATTATTACTTTTGTAATACCACAAGGAATTTATTTACTGATAGTAGGCTACTGAGTTGAATTTAAATTGAATTAAATGTAATTAATGTTATTTTCGCGTTGGTAAATTTAATGTAATTTTTCTTATGAATAAAAAGGTTGAACTGTGGAAAGATGGAATTGTTCCATACAGAATTTCCAGAAAAATCCTTGGTACGTTTTTTTTTTTTTTTTATTTTTTACCAATTTTTTTTCTGTAAAAAATGATTTACTAAATGTTTGTTTATTTAATATTGTAAATTTAATTGTAATTTAATTGTAAATTCAAAACATACGTCATTATAAATTTAAAGAATACTAAATTCTAAATTTATTAAAAGAGCGTAATTTAAATTCTATTAAAAGTAGCAGTGTAATATAATTAAAACCACATGAATTACGAAGAATTTATAATACACGATTATAATATCATTGAAATGATTTTAGTATCATAGAATATTTTTAGGATATTTTTATTTAAATACCTTTGACAGATTTTTAGTTTAGACTGTCGATTTTGTTGTTTGGATATTAAATACATTAATTGGTTAATTATTTTAGCCCATCACGAAGTAGCCATCCATACTTCGATTTCAGCGATTGAATCGACTACATGCCTTAGATTTGTCGATTATAATGGGACCAACCCCTATTTATCAATAAGATCATCATTTTGGTAAGCTTTTGTTTACGATTTCGGTCTTTTTACTTTGAAATTTAATTATCGATTAATGATTTTCTGCTGTTTTATTTCTTTGTTGATTTAATATGATTCAACATTGCCTTTATTTTCAGTTTTCAAAATTTTAAGATTTATATTCGAGTTTAAAATTATATTAAATACGATAATAAAGATTAGATGAACAGACTTTGTTTAATGTTCATTTATAGTGAAGCAAAAAACGACATTGAAAACACCAAAATACAATGCAAATGTATATTTTTCCTTTATTTTTTGGACTGCTATTGAATAATAATAAAAATTTCGGAAATTTCTAACTTAATTTAACCGTTGTTTTACTTATACATTATATTGTAAATATTATAATTGTTATTAATAGTGAAACCGAAAAAAAATCGAAAACAAAAATGCAACTATTTATTTTTTACTAATTGTGGTATACAATTTCAAAAGTTTGGAAATTTCAAATCTAAATGAATTGTTATCGTAAACTGATGAATGAAAATATAATCAAATCGGCACAGCATATGACTATAGAAGTTAAATATATACAAATAAAAACATATGTTTTGCAGCAATTAAATTTCCATGGTTTTTTTTTCTTAATTTTGCAGGAATGAGTGTAAGTTCATAGTAAGAGGACCAAATCGTCAACTAATATTAAATTTTGGACTGCTTTGTTTTCAACGCATTGGTTTTATCATTCATGAGCTTCTGCACGCCATTGGTTTGCTACACGAACATCAAAGACCTGATCGGGACAATTACATAAACATTTCAGATGATCGCATTGCCTCGAGTAAGTCATTCTTTAAAGTAAACTCATGTTAAATTTTAAATTGAACTCGTGGGTGGTAAAAAAGATTGGACTAACTGAGTCAGATTAAAAATCTTCATCTTAATTCTTGCATCAATTTTTGAAACTGAAAGTGCGATTTATCATCATAAATCGCACTTTCAGTTTCAAAAATGTAGGGAAGGAAACAAACACAGTAAAACCTGTTAAGAGTGACTACATAAAAAATGCAATGTTGGTCACTGTGTACAGGTGATCACTATACAAAGAACGCCTGAATGCCTGAATAAAATAAATACATGTACAATGTTGTAAAAAAACCACAAAACCAAAAATGTACAGAATCATCATGTCCGTGTGCATTACATACAGTATACTTGTACTTATTGCCTTATTACACATTTGTTTTTTAAAGAAAAAATTATCAAGATATTCTCGTTTAAATGCTTTTTATGATCATGTTTTCAGTGATTTCTTCGATCTGAATATTAAACATGATTGACTGAATTTTTTGAGAACCACTGAGGGTAAAGCATGCTGCTTATATCTGTAATCTGGTCACTTTTTAAGGTACATTGACAATGTAAAAATTACGAAAACGACAACACACGCTAATCCACATAAACAGGTGGTCACCATTCAAAAGTTGTCAATTTTCCAGGTTTTACAGTACACTGTTTCTGGCAGCTTAGGTGAATGGTTTATTTGAATGTCAGATTATACAAATGTATCGAATTTGCTTTTGACTCTTAAATTGTGGATAATATCCTAGCTTATCGGTTTATCAAACAGAGGACTCTTGAGTACATCTATTGTATACATTTCTTTCTTTTCTTTTTAAAAGATGAACATTACATGAAACGTGACTGGGGCCATGTACAAGATGCCTGCGAAGTATACGATTGGGGCTCAGTTATGCATTTTCCTCAAAACTCTAGTGATGGTCAACTTTTCGATATTCGTTCTTATTCAGCTCATTCTAGCACACGAATTGGTCAGAGAGATTTCATAAGTGAAATAGATGCTAAAAAAATTAGGCGGATGTACAAGTGTGATGTAACCGAAATGGATCGTGAGTTGATCAAAGCTGTTGAAAGTAGGATCAAACCCCATATTTCTGAATTGATTGATCAGTGCAATAATTGCGCAGTTGACAATCGGTACCAATGCAAAAAGATGATCAGTCGACTTTTGTATTGCTAAGAGGCTGAAAAAAATTCACCACAAATTATTAGCACAATATACATTAATACGTATACTTAAAAATATTAACTAAATGAATTTTGCTGGAAATGTGTTCTCAAATTGGGAACTTTTTACATATTGTAGTGTCAAGTTTTATCGAATGATCATAAATGTTTTAGGTGGTGTGTAAATGGCACATAATATGCACGTTTCTACGAAGCTCTGAGTGTAACATGATGGCCATACACTTCCATTTTTCTTGTACGACCAATACAGTGGACATACATGTATGATATAAGTTATCCGAGCAATTTAATTTTTAATATCGGAAACTTTTTCACGTGTTTTTCTACAAGTTTTCAACTTGAAATTTATCTGTATGTTTGTAGATGAATAGCTTGCAATGCCACGAGTCACTCGTGGTTAATTTTAAATCAGAAATATGTGTCACTGCTTAACATAATAAGTTACAATTGTATTCAATGATGTGTTTTGCCAATTAGCATAACCACAGTATACGATGGTGATAACCTACTTGGCCTTTAATTGGTTGATTTACGAGATCATGACTTCATTTTCCCCCGAATTTTTTAACTCACTTTAGACCAATAAAAATAATGTTTAAATTGCAAGGAAGTTGACCTTGCACCCTTTCATCGAGTCCTCGAATTATATTAGGCTGCTTTATAAACGTCAACATAATAACAGTTTCTTCAATTTTAATAAGAAGCAACTTCTCGGTTGGATAAGTTTCGTGAATTTGCCTGAAAAATGTTCGCAGTTTGGCAACTGGTATTTTATCTGTGTTTCTTAGATCTCGAAAGCTCATTATATATATATATATATATATATATAATGAGCTTTCGAGATATATATATATTATTGTTGATTTGTATATTAATCAGCATGAATTTCAAAATACTTTCAAAAATTGTGTAATATTTATAATTTTGTAAAAATAATTTTTTTTAAGGTTCATTTTTGATTATTTTCGCTATTTTAGGTCCATTTTCACATTTTTCGAGGATCAAGTTTACAAAATTTGCTAATTTTAAGGAAACAAATTTTACTATTTTTTAAATATGTTTAATATATTTTTGAACGTACTTTCAAAAATTGTCAAATATTTATATTTTTGTAAAATTTTTAACTTTTTTAAGGTTTATTTTTCATTACTTTCACTATTTTAGGTCCATTTTCACATTTTTTGAGGATAAAGTTTACAAAATTTGCAAATTTTTAGGAAATTAATTTTACCATTTTTTAAATTTGTCTAATATTAATTCTGCATAAAACCAACGTAGGATTATTTTATGTAGAATTAATAATTCTAAAGTCGTAAACTTTAAGATCACAATATTACTGTTTTCTTTTAAACCTTTCAGTGTTTATTTTGAAAAAAAAATAATTGTCCTACGTTGATTAGATAAAATTTTAAGAAATTCCCAGATTTGTAATTGTGGTCAATTTTGTACATTTATTTCAATGTTAAATGTGTTAAAATGTTAAGCAATTCCATTGGTAAATTTTTGCAAAGTTTATTCATTAGTCAGTTTTTCAAAACTTTTCACATTTATAGTGATCAATTTTTTCTAAATTTGTAAACATTCTTATGACAACTATACTGTTTCCTTTTCAATTTTTTAATGTTAATTTTGAAATAAAAATTGTGGTAGGGTTATTTTATTATATATTCTTTTTTTGCCAAACATGTGCAACTAAAATTGAATGACAATCATTTCATTTTGTGCTATTTATTGTATTACTAGCAGTAAATCCCGGCGTTGCCCGGGGAAAATTAAAGAAATCATACATATCGACCTGAGTAATGGCGTCCTTTTTGAATTACCCCCTAAGTCACACGAACGTCCTTTTTGAATGACCCCTTAAGTCACATGCACGTCCTTTTTGGTTGGCCCCTAGTCACACGAACTTTTTGAACGGCCCCTAGCTAAGCCACACACGCGGATTTTTTTCATTGGCTCCCAAGTCACCCGCACGTCCTTTTTAAATGGCCCCTAAGTCACACAAACAGTCCTTTTTGAATGGCCCCTAAGCCACACACACAACCTTTTTGAATGACCCCTGCCCACAAACACGACCACAAACAAGACACACACACGACCACACGTTTTCTTCTTTTATATATTAGATTTTAATATGAAATAAGCTAAGAAAGGACCTTAAAAGAGTTGTTGTCATGGAAATATTTTTAAAACCTGGTAGAGTCAGGGAAGTCGAAAAAGAAATTTGTAGGGGGAACTTTACTTATGTTGCGCCCGGTATTAGGCGCACGCTTTCAGCTAAAGCGCCGTACGTTTTGGGCTTTCAAGAAGCAGACGATGACGCTTTTTCGGGATTAGCCAATCGCCTCAATGAACTGAGTCGCGCCCCTTGGGAGTTCCCTTCCGTCTTGAGGGGATTTCCCCGGTAGGTGACTCAATAACCTTACTATACTTTTTGTAAAAGTTCAGTTCGCGCACATATCACCAATTTGATGGTTTGCCTAGGAGTCATTCAAAAAATGCGTCCTTCATGTAGGGTAGGGGGGGGGGGGGGGAGAAAAGGAAAAGGGGGAGGATGACCAACTCGGACGTCCACTTGACAAAAAAAATGCCAAATAAAACCAGTTCCCGAAGCGTTATTGAGCACAATATCTATATATCTACAGTAGAACCTCCTAAGTTGACCACATCCATATGTTGACCACCTCCTTATGTTGACCGAATTTTTATACATTGG
>JAQGBX010008329.1:0-10625 GCA_034698745.1 Megaphyllum sjaelandicum
TTTTGACTGTCTAAAAACTGGTCAGGGGAAAATGCAATATTGATTCTGGGAAACCTGGGAAGGTCAGGGGATTTTGATTTTATGAAGAAGGGGTTTAATAAATGTTTTCCAAACACCTGGCAATAAAATCAGAGAATGTTTTGACACATAAAATTACCAGAAATATTCCACATAATACAGTTATTAAAAAACCACGGCCACTTTTCAACATAATAAACTTACTCCATAGAGTTTAGCATGGAGGTGGCACAGTCATGAGTTTGGGGGTGTGTTGAATACAGATCGAGGTGATATAAATTTTCATTTTAGCCATGATACCATAAAGGCTAGAACACATGTGGGTGTAATATAATGTTATAAATCAGGATTTAAAGAACTTCATTGTACTTCATCCCCATTCTTAATAGGGATCGAGAAAGTGCAGTGTTGAATTACTTTTTCCCCCACTCATTTTACTATTTTTCTTTTATAATTTATTTAATGTTCATAGTTTCTAGCTGAAATTTTCATAAAGTGTCTGAATTATCTTTCATTTGTTGCAGTTAACATTTTATTACAAAAATGCAATTATTTATTAAGTTATTTAAGTTGGTACTTATAATTTAAAAAAATTAAATTACCGACCACTAGCGCCAACTACCGGGAAAACAATTGGTAATGCATATCAAATGAGGTGTGCCAAATGGCACTTCGCCAAGAATGCAAACCCTATAAGATGCATTTTTTTCTTAAAAAAATTGCCTCCAAAATTCAGGTGCGTCTTATACTTGAAATTAATATAAAAATGTCCAGTGTGTGATATCAAATTTCCGCAAGTCTTAAAAATGGCCATATATTTTATGCCTGGGGAAACTTATCTCTATCTGGCAACATTGGAGTCAACAGTCCGTAGCGTCTTATAGTCAGTAAATTATGGTAACACACGTAGTGAAAAAACACAAAACCAAAAAAATTACAGAATCATCAGGTTCAATTGGGTTAAAGCAAGATGTAACGTTACTCATTTATTATCTGGTCACTTTTTAAGGTACATTGGCATTTGTAAAAATTGCTAAAAGGACAACACACACTGCATGGTCACTATATAAATTTTTTTTGGAGGAAATGTACACTAGAAAAAAGAATACACTAAAATGTGGTCAACATAAACAGGTGGTTACCATTCAAAGGTGGTCACTTTTCCAGGTTTTATTGCCCGTTTCACCCCCTGCACCCTTAAACCATTATCACCAACCAAGCAACCAACAATCACGATACAAATCCTCATCGATATCGTCCTTCTTTTCATCGATATGCCAACACTTCCATCCAAAGCCTTTGAAAGGACTAAAGGCATAAATAAGGGCGCTTTTCTAAGTCCTGGAAAGCGAACAGCTGGCTGCGTAATAGAACCGATTTTCCCTTCTATTTATGTTAATATTTTCGTATACCTGCACTACATTTATACCTTGGGCGCATTTGACATCATCGGAAAGTGGATGCGTGTACGAGTTGATGCTTTTATTGCATCGTTTCACTTCGACAATTTTAGGTTTTATATGGTAAGCGTCCTCCTTCGACTTAACGTCCGCAGTCAACTGCAGCTGACGTCTTCCTCCGCCAAAAAATAGCAGTTTAAGGTCGGGTTTGCACACTAGCTGCTCTGAATTTTAAACGGAAAATGCTTTGACGCTAATGCAAAAAACACGTTTCATCTTAACAGATTGAATTGAACTCTGCCTCCAATTAAGATAGAGAAGATGATAATGCAAACACTATACTGCAGTATAGTACAGTTGAAATGCTGTATGACAAATTGATTCGTTTATAAACGAGTTAACAGCTTCTTTTATCCATATTTTGCACTAAAATAGAGTTCTGGAAATGGAAAAATTGGAAACGTCTGCGTAGGAATTGAAAAGATATGGAATAATAGGTGAACTTTCCAGGATGGTTATGGAAAGTTTTTTTTTAAACGTGGAAAGATCAGCGATAATGAGAAGTTAGCAATTTCATTGCTGGGAGAACCTGCACTGATAAATTATGGAATTAACAAACTACGAACTAACGAATTACAGAAACTATACGTTAGTGGTCAGGGTTCCCCCAGACCTGGAAGACCTGGAAAAGTCTGGTAACTTGAAAATGACCTGGAAATGTCAGGGAAATTCATCGAGGTCAGCTACAAATTTGCAACATGTTCCACGTTTTCTGAGGATAAGATTGCAAAATTTGCCACGTTTTCCAGGGACAAAATGGCAAACTTTTCAACGTTTTCCGAGTAGAAAATTGCAAAATTTTCCACATTTTCCTGTAACAAATTTTCAAAATTTTCGACATTTTCCAAGTACAAAATTGCAAAATTCTTGACGTTTTCCTGTATTGTAACAAATTTTCAAAATTTTCCACGTTTACCGAAGACAAATTTGCAAAATTTTCCACTTTTTCCGAGTGTAAAATTGCAAAATTCTCCACATTTTCCTATAACAAATTTTCCACGTTTACCAAGTACAAATTCGCAAAATTTGTCACGTTTTCCAAGGACAGATTTGCAAAACATTTCACGTTTTCCGAGTACAAAATTGCAAAATTCTTAACATTTTCCTGTAACAAATTTACAAGATTTTCCACGTTTTCCGAGGGCAAATTTTCAAGATTTTCCTTGTTTTTTCGAGGGCAAATTTGCAAAATTTTCCAGTTTTCTGAAGACGAAATTGCAGATTTCTCCCCGTATTTCGAGGACAATTTTCCAAAACTTTTAGCAATTGTTTTTTTAATTTTTAACATTTTTCAATGTCAATTTTTTGACATTATCATTGGTCAGGGAATTTTTCTCAAAAAAACCTGGAAAAGTCAGGGAAGTTGAAAATGAAATTTTTGTAGGAACCCTGGTGGTAAGCAATCTCGCAAAAAGTTAGCATACCATTAATTACGTAAATGTAACTGAGCAATTGCTGTCAATTAACTACGTAATTATCTTAACAAATTGGAATGAATATGAACCATTTCCAATCGATTAAGTCATAGTTCTTAATTAGGTTTCATTAAGTCACGGAATATGCAATCAGACGTAATCCACGACATCAATTTCTCATGTTCTTGATTTCTTACAGTACATGTTGTCACGAGAAACTGCGATTAATTCCAATTACGAGCCATAAATTGTTATTGCTGCTTTTATTGAAAATTACAGCGAGTATTAATCGAGATAATTGTTATCATTAATAATGCTGATTATCAACATTAATTACTTTCGACTCGTTTCAATATCTGAGCGCATCGAAGTATACATGCTACATTGTACGAGTCGTAAAGTTACGTGTATCTGAGTTCCACTAATAAAATCTAGTGAGCCTGCCATGTTAATTACACGTCCTTTATAATACATAGTCAATTTTAGATAAGTTTAAAGATGGAATAATAAGTTAAGCAGTGCCGTATTAACCCATGGCAGGGCCCCAAGGCTTCAAGCTTCTTCGGGCCCCTCGATCCCCATCCCCCCTCGCCGCCCTGAATTTCAAAAATTTTTAGAAAATGTTTCAAATTCGTACTCAAAATCCGTGGAACATTTTGCCAATTTATTCTCGAAAACGTATAAAATGTAAATTTGAACAGGGAAACCTGAAGAATTTTGCAAATTTCTCCTTATAAACTGTCAAATCTTTTGCAAATATCTATATACTCAAAAACGTAAATTATTTTACAATGTTGCAATGTTGTTCTAAAAAAAAACATGGAAAATTTTGCAAATTTAAAAAGGGAAAACCTTGAGAATTCTGCAAATTTGTT
This sequence comes from Megaphyllum sjaelandicum, assembly GCA_034698745.1. Classification (NCBI taxonomy): domain Eukaryota; kingdom Metazoa; phylum Arthropoda; class Diplopoda; order Julida; family Julidae; genus Megaphyllum; species Megaphyllum sjaelandicum. The sequence continues at coordinate 3,769 of JAQGBX010008329.1, forward strand.
CTCAAAAACGTAGAAAATGTTGCAAATTTGTACTCAAAAAACGTGAAAGATTTTAAAAAGTAAAAGGAGAAAAACGTGAAAAGTTTTGCAAATTTTAACAAGGAACCGTGGAGAATTTTGCAAATTTGTCCTCGGAAAACGTCAAATATTTTTACAATGTTGCAATGGTTGCAAGGTGGCAAATTTGTACTAAAAAAATACGGAAAATTTTGCAAATATATGCTCGAAATACGTGGAAAATTTTGAAAATTTGAACAGGAAAAACCTGGAGAATTTTGCAAATTTGTTCTCAAAAACGTAGAAAATGTTGCAAATTTGTACTCAAAAAACGTGAAAGATTTTGCAAATTTTAACAAGGAACCGTGGAAAATTATGCAAATTTGTCTTTGGAAAACGTTAAATATTTTACAATGTTGCAATGGTTGCAAGGTGGCAAATTTGTACTAAAAAAATACGGAACATTTTGCAAATATATGCTCGAAATACGTGGAAACTTTTGAAAATTTGAGCAGGAAAAACCTGGAGAATTTTACAAATTTATCCGCAAAAAGTGTGAAATGTTTTGCAAATTTATAGTCGAAAAACGTAAACAATTATGAAAATTTTTAAAAGAGAGAGAGAATTTCAGAGAATGAATGAATGATCATGGGCCCCTTCTTTTGGTGGGCCCCTAGGCTTAAGCCTTGTCAGCCTTATGGATAATACGGAACAGGGGGAAGGGGTCCTGATTGACTGGACACAATATGAACAGGACATCCTCTTCGAATGACCCCGTGTATGAATTTAAATGTAAAGGCGATAAACGATGCTTCGAGGTTTAGGACGCCCTCTAGACGCGTTAATAGTAATATTGTTATTCAGAAACCAGGTTTAAGAAATCCGAAATTGTTCATGTTTTACCGAGCAATTGGCTTACGAGCTCCTTAATGGCGGGAACAGCCTTGCTTTTATTTCTTTTAACTACCTTCCAGTTAATTGAAAATCATCTCCGGAGTTGGTCTTAACCAATTCGAGCGCATTTGCCACTCGTTTGTTTAACTATTTAAATTTAGATGCCACAATTACGTCCTTTTTATTTCTCTTGTCCCAAAACTGGAGCACTTCCGGAGTGCGGGTGGCCAAAAACGAGTTGTACTTCCGTCCGTGATGCCTAGCTTAAACCACCTGGCTTTAACTGCGACCTTTGACTCTTCGCCGCCATATTGTTCTTATACGCAACTCGAATACTTTTTGGCTTTCATGTTCACTTTTAAACCGATAAACAATTCGCAACTCGCTTCCTGTTTTGGATTTCGAGTCGAAAAAAAAGTGCAAACAGTGTCTTGACTGCTGTAAACAACTAAAACGTGGCGTGTGAAAGTATGTTTGAAACAAGTCATCTGTGTTTAAAACGTATAGCGAACAACTGATCATTCGATGTAACATGAGATGACATTAACGCGTGGCGCCACCTAATGGCGTTAAACGAGAATCACGGAAGGAAACGGAAAGTTAACATTTTTATTTCTTGTTTATTTCATTTAAATATGTCTCGAAAAATTTAATGTTTGAAATAAATGTACGAGAAAGTGTTATTTATCTATATCTAATACTAGCGGTAATACCCGGCCTTGCCCGGGTTAAAATTGCTGTTTGTTGTTCTAAAACCCCTTTTTATGCGATCAGCAGTTAGATTCAGCTGTCCTTTATCGCCAAAAGATGGCGCAATATCACCTGGACGCATCCAGGAGGGGGGACGGGAAACCTGTTTGACAGTTTTATGGTCCGAGGCGAATGAGAGAAGATTTATGGCATTGTTTTTACCCACGGAGTTCGCGCGCCTGGGGGGTGCGTCACGAACGGCCAATCACCATTCGGTCAAGTTCTGTCAGCCACATACGCGAACAGGATTGGCTAGCCTTAAAAACAAAATGGCGTCGTTTTCTTCTTTATATACATGTATATAGATATAAAATAGAAAACGTGTGGTCGTGTTTGTGGGCAGGGGCCATTTAATGAGAACGTTTGTGTGTGGTTAAGGGGACGTGTGTGTAACTTAAGGGCTATTCAAAATGGACGTTCGTGTGACTTAAGGGCCATTCAAAATGGACGTTCGTGTGACTTAGGGACCAATCAAAAAGGTCGTGTGTGTGGATTAGCTAGGGGCCGTACAAAAAGGACTCACGTGTGGCTTAGAGGCCATTAAAAAGGACGTGTGTGTGACTTGGGGTCAGTCAAAAGGTCGTGTTTGTGACTTAAAGGGTCATTAAAAAACGTGCATGTGACTTAAGGGCCAATCAAAAAGGTCCTTCAAAAGGGATGTTTGTGTGACGTAGGGGGTAATTCAAAAAGGTCGTGCATGGGACTTAAGGGGGTCATTCAAAAAAAAAAAGTTTTTGTGACTTAGGGGTAAATTAAAAAGGACGCCATTCCCCAGGTCAATGTTTATGATTTCTTTAATTTTCCCCGGGTAACGCTGGGCTTTACCGCTAGTATATATGTAAAAAAGAGCTGTATGTTTGGGGCAATGTGGATAGATTGAACGATCCTTGCCTGGTTCCGGGGCCGCGCTATGCAGAGCCCCGTAGCGGAACATTGTTTTTTTGTTTGTTTTGTACGTGATGACGCAAAACGCGTACAAAACGAAAAAAAAAATCTTCCGCTACGGAGAGCGTTATTTTAAAAAAAACATACTTGCACGGTAGTTAGAAGAAAGAAACGCTCCAAGCTATTTGCCCTTCTATAGCGAGGCTTAGTTAGGTTTATTTTTGTATTTGTGAGAAAAGATGTTACTTACGGGTTTTTCTAATTACTTATCTGTTTCCTTAAATGAGGTTTAAAGTCCAAGATTTGTTTGATAAAAGTTTTGAAATTGAGTGTTTGGATAGCTGCATTTCAATAATGGAGGATGTTAGTGTTGTTATTCATGTTATTTGATTCTTTACAATAAGGCTAGGCTATTCGGAATAAGGTCCATATGTGAGGTTCATGTGAGGCTGCACGACCTTTTTGAGAGCTCACTTCCTTGCTTGACCGGCGAACATGTGGAATGCTCATTGACGCATTCAAAATCATCAAAGGACATCTCGATGTTAACTGCCATGATTACTTTACTTTTAGGCAAGGTGCTACGCGTGGACACGATCTGGCCCTGTTCAAGCCGGAAGCTCGTATTGACATAAGGAACTTCTTCTTTAGTCATAATGTGGTCGACGCCTGGAACCGTTTACCAGATAGTGTGTTTGCTAATTGCAACAGTATTAACACGTTCAAAAGCAGGCTGGACAAAGTCATATGTTCCCTGTCTAATGTACTTATAGCTTTCGCTTAGACTGTCATATTATTATTATTATTATTATTATTGATTTCCCTGACAAATCGCTTAATCAGTTATTTTCCCTGACAAATCGCTAAAATCAGTGATTTTCCCTGACCATTGGCCGTTTCCCTGACTTCTCGGATCCAGTCAGTAGCAACCCTGTACATTCAATAGCATACATTTCCATTAGCGTTTTATAACCTAAATATACCTAAATAACCTAAATATTATCACGAGTTTTCCAACATAATAAATGCATGAACTGAGTGAACATGGATGTGTGATTTACATTACCAATAATAACGCAAGAATTGCTTTAATTTTAACTGAACTTTGAATAGCATTAAAATTCATAAAGCTTACAACATGTTAAATAAAAAATAAATTTATTATTCAGTGATGCCGAGTGACCCTTGCACTCCCAATCCTTGCCTATTTGGAGGAAGCTGCTACGTAAGCGAATCAGGAAGTGGAGATTATAACTGCAAATGTCAATTTCCGTTTGAAGGAAAAGACTGCACAGGTTGAGTACAATATTTAAATAATGAACTCGATCGTGGCAGACAAGTTCCAGAGAACAATAATGAAGACCACTTTAAAAATTACTCTCAAAAGTAGCCATTTCTGCTGGAATTATTTACTAACAGGTACCTCGACGAATTTGGAATCAAAAGTCCAGGGTGCCCACATTTTCCCCCCTGACTTCCAGGGTTTTCCAGGACTTTTTTTGAATTTTTCCATGACTATAACAATTAAAAGATATCACCTCATATTTTAGTTTGTTTTGACTTAGCAAACTTATTTATTTCTTGTAAAATGGTACACATTTTAAAACATTTGTAACTAAATTGAATTCGGAAAAACTGGGAAAATGTTGCAAATTTGAACTCGGCAATACGTGGAAAATTTTGCACATTTGATCCAATTTACTCACTCACTTCGAAAAGCTCTATGACTTTTCCAGGTTATTCCATGACCTCCTCAAATTCCCTGACATTTCTGGTTTTTCCAGGCTGTAGGAACCCTGAAAACCTAGAAAGTCCATGAAGAAGCCATTGGAAAAAGTAATAAAAAAATGGCTTGAACAGGAAACCTTATTTTATGTTTAACTCTAAAAGTTACACAAAAACATTGCATGTAAACGTAATTATCCATGGAAAATTGTTAAAATAATTATATTGTTAATTTCACAAGGCCATAAACACTTTTCTCAGTTTTTAGTAAACTAATTCCTACATATTTTTTTTTTGCTCAGTAAAGTTACTTTTTTCCATTTGATCTAATATGACATTGGATACTTTCTGGGCTTTATAGTTTTCAGTCCGTATTCGTTCAAGTGTCTGTTTAATTATTAAATATTCCTAAAATATTCCAGCAGAAATGGCAAATGTCATGGCTACTTTTGAGACAAATTTTGCATTTTAAAGACCGAGTGATTGTTGTTTTCAACAATGGACTTGTCTGGCTTTCGTCTAACATTTTCTTCCTTTTTTCAGGTAGGAATTTTATCTGTTTGTTATTGATACTGTTTCATTTAATAATAGATTTAAATGCATCGAGTCAAAATTTTAATTGTATCGCCAAATGCTTTTGTTGTCAGACTGTCTTCGAACAGGAATTTAGAAAAAAAAATGTGCAGTAAATTTCATATTACATAAGTCAACATACGCTATAATCTAGCAAAAACGCAGTTTTATAATTATTGTATAATTGTTTTAAGAAATTGGTTAAATGTTGTTTGAATTAATCGTTTAAACCTTTTATTTAGGGTTATTAATTTAATAAAACCCACTAAGAGAAAGCTTAGGATCATTTCATTTAAAAAAAGTTTGCCACAATTAAAAAAATTTCAGTTTTCACTTCCCTGACTTTTCCAGTTTTACAAACCAATTTCCCTGACCAATAACAATGTCAGAATTTAGGCCTACCCATGCTGGTGTTATTTCCAATTTTGAAAATATATTTTGCAGAAATCTACTAACGACAAATTCGAAAAAGTTTAAAAAATGTACAAAGTCAGCATGAACATTTTTTGAAAATTTGACAAATTTACAATTTGTCAATTTTTCAAAAATTTAAAAAAAAATGTTCATGCCGACTTTGTACATGTTTTAAACTTTTTCAAATTTGCCGTAAGTAGATTTGTTCTGGGAATTTAACTGTTCGAAATAAATGTTACGACCTTTTAATAGAAAACATTTGAAATTTTGCAGATTTGTGCTGGAGAAGGTTACAAAAATTACAAAAAGTTTGAAAATTTGACCTCCACAACTGTTAAACATTGTGCACATTCGGCCTGAGCTAACCACGTGGAAACATTAATTTTGCATTACGACAACATTAAACGTTGCATTTCCCCGATGTGAAGTTGTGAACCCTGGATGTTTCGGAAATAATGCAACTTTCATTTTATTTTTACAGATCTTAGTCAGGAAGTGTGTTATATTCACGCTGGGATCAACTATTTGGTGGCTTGCTTTCACGTAAGAAAGACGTTCCGTTTCTATGAAGGCTACAAAATATGCAAGTCGAATAACATGTCACTGGTCAAAATACCTGACAAAAAGACCCACGAATTGATCAAAGAAGCTTTGAAGGACCAGTATTCCGCAGATTCCGATGTATGTTTTTTCATCGGACTGACAAGAGACCCCAAAGAGAAATCCAACTTCACTTGGATTGACGGAAGTCCACTCGGAAGTTACAAACCTTTCAACGACACGCAAAAGACGCTCAATTGCGTGTGTATGCATTCAAAAATTGGTTTCGACTGGATAAATGCTGATTGCAGAAGCCAAAATGCATTCGCCTGTGATCGACATTTTCCACTACATGTAGGGCCATAATGAATGAAATGCATCTAATGTTCCGCTTTATTATTAATTTAAAACAAAAATAACACATTTAAATGCACCGTGAAAATGGATTTGGGAGCAATATAAAATTATTAAGATGCTGTTTGAAGTACATTAAAATATAGATGTTATCATTGACGTGCGCATACTTTCTTTGTGCATAATTTCATGGACCCCCAGGTCCAGATCTTCGGCGGGCCCTAAGGTGTAGCTATAATAGGTATATCCTATTGCCCGCCGCATGTCATGGAATCCGGGTACAATGCTCTGGTTCACCCGATGCTGGAGTACTGTGCCCGTTTGGTGTCCACATGGGATTGTTCCAATTCAGGAGCTGGACGGACATGGTTCAGCCGAGGGCAGCACCGGAACTACCAGCGATCAGCGAGCGTGACAGAAAGGGGCCTCCCTGAGATCAAGACGAGATATATTGTATATGGGCCTTTTCAGACGTTTCCGTCTGTCCCCAAACGCAAATCTTGTCTCCAAATGACCGGCTTGTTGGTAGAGGTTCTCACTCCAAGCGGTTGTGTGAGAGACGTGCCAAAACGGATGCTTATATTATTATTATTATTATTATTACTACTACAATTGAAGCGAAAGCTATATCAGCTTGTAGCCGTTAAAACATATTATACAGGGAACATGACTTTGTCCAGACGATTTTTGAACAAATTGACACTATCACAGTTCACAAACACACT
>JAQGBX010008330.1:0-10624 GCA_034698745.1 Megaphyllum sjaelandicum
GGCCTGCTCGTAGCAGTAGTCCAGCTATTTCAACTAAAAAAATAAGGGATTTGGCTTTGACAAAAAAAAAATAAAGAAGATTTATCATATTTTCAAACCTGCCAAACAAAAGTGATACACACGTACATGTAATGGGATAAAATAACTTTAAATACTTAATTCACTTGTTTCCCATAGTGAAACCTGTTAAGAGTGACCACCAAAAAAAGTGCTATGTTGGTCACTGAACACAGGTGGTCACTATACAAAGAATGCGTAAATTACATCAAAATAATAAACATGTACATTGTAATACATGTAAAAAACCACAAAACCAAAAAAAAAGTACAGAATCAATGATGATTCTGTACTTTTTATTTGGTTTTGTGGTCACTTTTTAAGGTACACTTGACAATGTACAAATTGCAAAAAAGACAACACACACTGGTTACTGTACACAATAGACAGGTGGTCACCGGTCACAATACGGAAAATTTCTATGCAGGAAATGTATACTAGAGAAAAAACAATACACTAAAAAGTGGTTAACATAAACAGGTGTTCACCATTCAAAGGTGGTCACTTTTCCAGGTTTTACTGCACATGAAACAACTCTGGTCCGAATTAGGTCATTAAATCAAGTTTTCCAAACAGGAGGAACCAGAGGAAGGCCAATTAACAACAGAAAGTTCCTTGGTTTCCCATGGATGGACACATATAGCTTCACACATCACATGTACATTTAACGGCGAATTTGATTGGGCCCACTCGTGCAGTGCAATTGGTTAGCCAGTGCGACCGGAAGTCGTGACATTTTTGGCGCTCATGACGTCACCGGTCCGCCATGTTGGAAACACTGCCTTCACCGACTCTTTAGTCAGTGTAGTCCGTGTACACTTAGTGCAGAAATCGAACAAGGAGCATAGGGCGCCCTGACTACACTGACGCATACACGTTGCCCAACGGATTGAAACGAGTAAAGAAACTTACACTCAGTGTGCACTTTTTGGCCCAATTAAATTCGCCACAAGTCTGTAAAGTCTTTTTGCGCCTGCCGCCTGCAATACTGCCGATTATGAAGACTTATGCCTCATGGCGAATTTGATTGGGCCCACTCGTGCAGTGCAATTAATTGGCTAGCCAGTGCGACCGGAAGTCGTGAGATTTTTGACGCTCATGACGTCACCGGTCCGCCATGTTGGATACACCGCCTACACCGACTCTTTCGTCAGTATAGTCCGTGTACACTCAGTGCAGATATTGAACCCAATCGAACAAGGAGCGTAGGGCGCACTGACTACACTGAAGTACATGTATATAAATGTTGCCCAACCGATTGAAACGAGTGCAGAAACTTACACTCAGTGCACACTTTTTGGCCCAATCAAATTCGCCATAAGTCAGTATCCAAAAAAAAACAACAGAATTTCTGCATAAAATCGAGGTTTTACTGTAATTCCAAACAGGAGTAACCAGAGGAAGACCAATTAAGAACAGAAACTTCCTTGGTTTCCTATAGGATGGACACATTCAATTCCCAATTCAATTCAACTCAGTACCCTACAGTCAGCAATTAATAGTTTCACACAATAGTTGTGTGAATAGTTTCACACATCACATGCACATGAAGTCCGTATCCAAAAAAACAGAATTTATGCAATTTACACAAGTGCGCGTGTGGCGGTAACCACGGCAACGCGGCGTTGCCACGGCGTCCACGTGCCCGTCGTTTCGCCTCGCGTCCGCCAGAGGGCGCAGCGCTCGGGGGGTGCGTCCCCCTCCCCTCGTGCATAGTTATGCGGTGGCTGGCTGAGCGTCTCACTCGCTGGTAGCGCGTCTGGGCCGCAGCAAGCACGCAGCCTTTTCGTACACGTCGGTTTTTTGTGTGTGCTTCGCATTTTCGCCCAGGCAAAAGCAGCAATGGGAAGGAGGGGTCCGAGGGTTGCCATGGCAACGGAGCATGCGCCCACCGCCACCACCACCATCAATAATTCAAGGTGGTCTTTTCGCAGGTGCCTGGAACACTAGAGAGAGAGCGCAGCAAACGCTTTCATACCTGCGTGAGATGCGAACCGGTTAAGCGACCAACGACAGCAACAGCAGCAGCAGCAACAACAACAACAACAACAAAACACAACAAATGCAGCAGCTACGGAACGAACGGTGAGCTGCATGCACCAGAAAATGGGCGAGGAATGTGCATCGATGATGCTGTGGTCAGCAGATCTCCGGTGAAAATTTGGCCAAGTTTTGGAGACGCAACGAAGACGCAACGTTTGGGATACATGTAAATGTTGCCTTGTTTTCGGATTAACCCGACTTTGGTTCCTATAATTCGCTGTTTCGGCTGATTTGTTTAATCTCGTGTTGGTTTTTTTCTTTCGTGTTTCGAACCGTGTTTCCGGTCAGTTTGTTTGTCCCCGTGTTTCCGGTCAGTTTTTTCCCGCGTTTTTCCGGCCAGTTTAACCTTCAGTTCAACTTTTTTTTTACGCCTCGACTAGCTCCTTAAGGTGGGAGGAAACGAAACGTAAACAAGGAAAAAACGCTCGGATTTAAAACGCAACATTTTCAGATAGTTTCGTCCGTATTTCGGTCAGTTTTCCCAGCTTTCTCTCCCAAAAAAAAAACATAAAAAAATTCGAGTTTGGAACGCTGCACGGAGCAGACGGAAGGATAATAGTACGGGTGCGAAACTCGAAAAATTCGGGCGAAAAATCGTGGACTTAACATTTTCGGATACTTACGAGTGAAATTTCCAGATACTCGAATTGCAACGTTTTCAACCGTGAGAACTGACGAAAATCAACCCGACGAGTTTTAGAACGGGCGATCGAAAGCAACGTAAACAAAAGACGACTTTACCGTCTCGTCCGTTCCGGAACAAAATTCCGGCGCAAAACTCGAAAAATTCGGGCGAAAAATTGAGGACTTAACATTTTCGGATAATTACAACTGGAATTCTCAGGTGATCAAATTGCGACGTTTTCTACCGTGAGAACTAACGAAAACCAATATGACGAGTTTTAGTAACTGTCGATTGAAAGCAACGTAAACAGAGACGACTTGACCGTCTCTTCCGTTCTGGAGCCAAATTCTAGCACGACAATAAATCGCCGCCATTTAAAAAAAAGCAAACATCCGGGAACAATCGTACGCGCTGGTCACGTGGCGCACCGTAACGTTCCATTCTGCGGAGACGACACGTTGGCAACTCAGAGACGAGGCGTTGGCGACGAAACGACGAAGAAAATGCGACCAGGCCAAGGAATCAAGTTGAGAATTTGCGAAGAAAAAGCAACTAGACAAGTTTTCTCAGTGGGACCCGGACAGGGGCAGTCGGGCGACGGGGGCCCGAGCGATCGTCGCCCCACGGACGACGACAACCAGGTCGCCTTTGTCGGGCTACGCTTATCGGATACATTTTCGTAAAGTTTCGTGCCTTTTTTTTTTACTTCAGATAAGAAGTTTTTTGGACGTTTTTAGTTGATTTCTTCCTCTTCTCCGGTTGTCTCATTCCCAAGAAATAAGTTGAAGAAAATATCGAGTTTTGGTGTTTCGAACAAGGCAACTTTTTTTCCCCCACCACAACGTCGGAATTTTAATTCTTCTTGAAAACGACTTTCGGATAATTTTCTTCTACAGAATTTCGGGCGTCCAAAACTGGATGTAATCGCCAGATCCCTTGGTATGGTGTTGTGGCAACAAGGGCGGCATCATGCCCGGTGGTAGGAGGGGTTTAGTTGCTCCTCAAAACACCTTTTTGGAAAACATCATTCGAAGATCGGGATCTCAAGGTAAGACCTCGATTCATCTTAAAATTAAGTCTCGGTTAAGAGAGTCCATCAATGAGCCGTTGTCCATTGAGGAATTTTTTCCAAGATAATTACAGGCTTGAAATTTGATATTTTTCAATAATTTTTTCTTGTTAATAACATGTGACTAGGACATGTGAATTATGCTTGAAATTGAATATATTTTTAATTTTTCTTTATTTTACATGTTTAAATTAACCCATGTAAAATTTTGAAAATATAAAATTCATAACTCCTAGTTGCTTACTTTCGCTAACTATAGAGTAGATTATTATTATTATTTGAAAATGCTTAATTTTATGCCTAAAACTATCTTCCAAAAATTCCTGTAGAAAATGATCACCATTTCTTTGTCTAAAGATAATGAAGGTGGGAAACTAGGACATGTGATTTTTACGTTCGCTAAATTTCCATTAGCTAATTTTAATTATTTAAATCACCGCAATTTAATAGAGCGCCATCTAGGGATCAACACAGGCAACATTTACAAATGAAGTTTTTCATTAGTTAAAAATTGGGTAGTTTTTCTAAGATAATTTCAGGCTCGAAATCTAATATTTCCAACAACCTTTTTTGTCTTGAGATAACGATGGTATGAAACCAAAAAACGTGAATTTGACGTTCGCGAAACGTTGGCATTACATTAGTAAAATTACAGTAAATAATTTTAATTAATTTAAAACTTAGCTTGGGGAAATTTTTTAAAAAATGTGAAATTCGAAAAACCTAGTTAGAAGCTAGACGTTATATCTGCAGAAAAAAATTAATTACAGAAAATATTTCATTTATGCAGAAAATTACATGTATGTTAAAATTTCCATGCATATGGAAATACAAATACATGTATATGGGAATTTTAGGCAAATATATATGAAACATTTTAAACGTATTTGTATACCAGTATATAGATAACGAAATAAACAACCAGGAATTGTGGAATTAAAAGTTTTACATTTCCCACGCGTTAATTTTAAATAAACTTAAAACTTTGTTGGAATTTTAAAAGGCGCCATCTAGTGATCAATATGTGCAACGTCTTACAAAATGAAGTTTTTTTTTAATTTTTCTTTATTTTACATGTTTAAATTAACCCATGTAAAATTTTCAAAATATAAAATTCATAACTCCTATTTGCTTACTTTCGTTAACTATAGAGTAGATTATTATTATTATTATTATTATTATTATTTGAAATTGCTTTATTTTATGCCTTAAACTATCTTCCAAAATTCCCGTAAAGAATGATCACCGGTTGATCCAGTTAATGACGGCTTTAATTCAATCGATCAACTAAAATGTTGGTAAATTGCAATGTCTCTATAGCATACGATAGATACTGTAGTAATTGAAGTACGTTGCTGCAAAGTTTACTAGGGGTAAACTTTAAATGAACATAAAAGTGCCTTAGAAATAAATTCTAATTAAAATGTGTAATGTTGAACATGTAGGATAGCACACGCCATTATTAGAATCGTCAAAAAAGCATGGTAAGATTTATTTAAGATCCACATGTCAATGATGCATGTCATAATAGTATGTGTCAAAACCACATGACATGTGATGTTTTAACACGTCATAGCAATGCTTTAGTGAAAGCGTGTCAATACACTGCAAACAACGTGCTTTCGACATTGTGTGAAGGTGGTTTCTTGGAAAACAAAAACAACAAAAAACATGTTTCATTTAAGATAGCCTACTTGTCAAATGTACAGTAAAATTAAAGAGGATGCAAGTTTGGAATATTTGAACATGTGCAAAGAACGATTTTATGAAACCACGCCAATTTCCTACAAATAATGTGGTTTTACGTTTGCAGAAAACGATTATTTGGAAAAAAGATAACCCAAAAATAAACGGAAAAAAGAGCTAAAAACACATGTTTGTGTCCCATTTCGTGTAACTTTTGGAATATTTATGTCTTACAAGTGCTGTATACATGTACAGTATATTGTACTGAATTTGATCATTTAGAAAATGTATGATAATTATTACAAGCACGTGACTTGTACATGTACTGATGTACATGTCTTCAGCCTGTTTGTTAATCATTATCGAATTTATAATTAGCGATTAGTCAACACGCCGTCTGAAAAGAGGCATTGAGATGGAGATATAGTTAATAAATCGATAACTTTGGAGTAAAATGGAAAATGGTGCAATCACAAATTTGAGATTCTTATGGTCACCTGGGAGTTAAACACTAGTAAAAGGTGTGAAGAAGAAAGTGTTAAGTTCCATTAGTTGAATTACATCAAACACCACGCAGACTCAGTAAAGAAAGTAGAAAAGCCATGAAATTAAACAAAGAGAAAAGCACGCACTCGGGTAATTGGATTAAATTTCACGAAATTTGATCTACATGTATCTCAGGTTGAAATCTTGAAGAAAACTCTCGCCACAAGTATATATAATTCAACTCTAGAAGATTTATGACGCGCACTTGTAATTTTATAATTAAAAAAAAATTATTAATTACATTAATGGTAAAACCACGTGAAATCAATCGTCCATTCGAAAAGAATTTAAACATTTTCCTGTTTAAATTTAAATGGAGAATGAAGAAGTAATTATCAAATCTTAAATACTTGTACATAATTAGATATTTATACATACACATAATCCCATACAGAAATACATTGTAAATATAGATATATGCATGTACATTATATGTACAGTATACTATATATTATTTAGATATTCTTCCAAAATTAATGAATTCAAATTGAAAATTAAGTAATTATCAAATTTCAAATTAGTAAATACTATTATATACATATATTTACACATATACATACTATGAATTTACATTAGATAGATAAAAATATACACTTCACTCACTAAAGTAAACTACTTCACTGAACTTGTCCATCGTTCACTATAGTTCGAACCGGATAAGTGAACCAGCTAGAACTGTCGTTCACTTACTTACTTGAGTGAACTAATTCTTTTTTTTTCGCTCACTCATTAATTCACTATCGTGTGTCTTTTCGCATTCTGTGTATATATCATCATGTTCTTTTAAACACATCTTTACTACATTTTTTCTCGTTTTGCAGAAAAGCATGTTATTCTACATTAAAACGTAAATTGCTTTCATGTTGCCAAAAATCATGCATACATTTTCTGAATGGTGGACTTCTGTACATGTATACAGCACTTGTAAGATATAAATATTCCAAATTTAAGCGAAATGACACAAATATACATGTTTTTGCTCGTTTTTCCGTTTACTTTTGGGTTTTATTTTTCCAAATAATCATTTTCTCGACATGTGAAAACATTGCTTTTAGGAAACCGGGGTGGTTTGATAAAATCGTTCTTCGCACATGCTCAAATATTCCAAACTTGCATCATTTTAATGTACATTTGACAAGTATCATAAATGAAACAGGTGGTTAAACATGTTTCTTTATTTGATTTTGCAACATGTTGATTTCATGTACAGCATAACACGTTATTAAAACGTTGAGAAAACGTTAAGTACGGTGCTTTGCTCTTACGAGAAAGACAATTGCTATTTCATGCAATTATGCAAATTATGCAATTTATATGGGGCATTTTATGCAACTTGCATTCGTTCTGAAAATGTGCATGCATAAAAATGTCGTCTGTGCATTTTTTTGCTACTTAAATCTTTTCCCTGTACGCAAATGTTTTGCGAGTGCAACCACGTGACAGTGGCGCACGATAACGGGACCTGTTTAGTCCCGCAAGGGGGCGTCCCTCGAGCGTGTTTACGTCGTTTTCTTTGACAATGCGCAGAAACTAGGTTTAGCGGCCATCTTTGTTGGCATCCTTTCTTCTTTTCTAAACATTTCTATTTAAAAATCCTCCTTGATTGTAATTGGATTAGTTGCTTAATCGCCTTACTCGTTCATAAACTCATCAATATGTGGGTTTTTTAATGCGATATAGGACAGTAAAGCCAGAGTCAAGAAGAAAAAAAAACTTTTGTAGTTTATGAAATGAAGTAGACTTCGTTGTTTTTATCGCACATCGAGCATTGTAACGCGCCCCCATGCGACGTATTAAAGAGATTTAAAGGCTATTAAATTCTGGAATGCATTAATATCGAAAACTGTTCTAAATATTCTACAGAAAAGTGCCTTTTTCGCAACGAACGCTTAAACATGTACAGTACATGTGCATGTGAATGTTTTAGAACTCGAATATCCATTCGTTTTAACCGGAGATTTTTAATATCCCAGTTCGTCTTAACGAAGTTCACGCTACGTTTCGTTAAAACGAATTTGTTCAAACAATATGAAAAAAAATGATGTGCCATCATATTCCAGATCTGGCGGATTTAACAGAGATTATTGACTTGGGCGAACTCGGATATTACAAATTGTTCGTTTAAGACGAATGAATACTCGAGTTCCAAAGCATTCACGCTACGTTTCGTTAAAACGAATTTGTTTAAACAATTTGAACATATGTCATCATATCCCAGATCTGGCGGATTTAACACAGATTATTTACGTGAACGAGCTCGGATATTACAAGTTGTTCGTTTAAGAGGAATGAATATTCGAGTCCTCAAGCATTCACGCTACGTTTCGTTAAAACGAATTTGTTCCAAAAATGTGAAAATAGGTATGTCATGATATCTAAGATCAGGTGGATTTAACGGAGATTATTCACGTGGACGAACTCGGATATTACAAATTGTCCGTTTATAACGAATGCATATTCGAGATCCCAAGCATTCACGCTACGTTTCGTTAAAAAAAATTGTTCAAACAATATGAAAAAAGATGTCATCAAATCCCAGATCTGGCGGATTTAGCGGAGGTTATTCACGTGTACGTATACGAACTCGGATATTAGAAATTTTTCGGTCAAGACGAATGAATATTCGAGTTCCAAGGCATTCACGCTACGTTTCGTTAAAACGAATTTGTTTAAACAATATGGAAAAAAAAATATGTCATCATACCGGTATATCAGATCTGGCGGATTTAGGAGAGAATTATCAAATAAATGTTGTGCTGCGCATTCCAATCCTAAACAAGCTATCTAAACTTTGATATTCGAATTATTTAAAAAAAAAATTATTCAAAGAAATATTCGTTTAAGTAAACTGTAACTGTCGAATTGACTTCTGATAATACTGAAAAAGATACTAAAAAGATTTGAACGGAAAATTTTGTGACGTCCCTTGGAGTTCGTCTTAACGAGGTTCCATCGTATTAGCAAAGTATCATTTCATTAAACGTTTCAGAACATGCACTGACATCCATGTTTAAGAAAAATATAAAAAAAAAACAGATCGACTCTTCGACATCCCAGTTTCACCCCACTTCCGTTTCTGCCCTCGTCCCCAACGAAGGACACTCAGAAATGACGTAATCTTGGATTATATGAAATTTACGGATAAAAAATGAGTTTTTCCGACCATTATTTGTGCTTTTCATCGGTTTTTTTGTCGCTCGAGGTTTTTCCTCGGGACGTAAAATTGACTTTCTGTGTAAGATGATTTAAGATGTCAAGAAGCAAAGGGCTTTTAAACCTTCAATCCATTTTCTGACAACAATTACACGTCTTTGTCGCAACCCCCTTTTGTTGCGCAAGCTGGTCAAGATAGCCGATGCAGCGCCCGGCACAAGGGGGCGCCACTGGACACTTTCTTCCCGTCTTTAGCCCACTTTCTTCAGACCTTGTCAAAATCCAGCCTTTGTAAAAAGTATGAGAACGAGTTGATTCTTTGTTGCTGTTCTCGTTGTGCGCTTTTCAAAATTGCAGGAAGCTATCCCGACATGCAACGGGCTAGTTCGTACATTTCTCATTGAACAAACAATTTTTCTCACCAATATCGGTTTAAATAATTTTAATGTTTGGTGCATATGGAAGTTCGGGCCAAGCTGTCCAAGTAAATTGGGTGTTTAGTTTTGATGTTACTATAAAAAACGATATAAGAATATTAAAGAGACACAGATCAAATAGTTCATTGTTGTGTCATTTTCAAGCGCGCGACTAAGAATTCATAGTTTACTTGGATCTATGAAATAATTAGTATGTAGCTCCAAAAAATTAAAATTAGTAAAATAGGAGTGATTTGCTGCGTTCCCTAGCTACTACGTCTTATAAATTCATCCTAGAACATGTACCGTATAACATGTACAGTATGTATAACATTAAGAACATGTATGTATATATAACGTACAGTATGTATAACATTAAGAACAATAAAGTATAACATGTACATATTTTATAACATTATGAAAATGTATGTTTAACATGTTCATATTGTATAACATATAGCACATGTATTTACAGTAGAACATGTTCATATTGTATAACATTATTATAGTACATGTATATGTACAGTAGAACATGTTCATATTGTATAACATATAGCACATGTATGTACAGTAGAACATGTACAGGCTAGTACAGCATGTTTAACATGTAGCAAATGTAAGAACAGACGGAACAGTAGAACATGTTCAGCATGTAAAACATGTATAATATATAGAACATGTGAGTATCCCTTCTGGCATTTTTTCTATGTATTTGTTATATGAATATCATTTGAGTGTTTGCTGTAACACGTGGCGAGTCTATAGAGCAGCCACATGTGTGATTCTTGCATATTACCAAGAAATGATTCTATGAAGTTATTGTAAGTGAGGGTTGCCGGGCATTTGTTTGCTAGCGTTATTGATTTAATGTCAATGTTGGTGCAATCCAACAGTAGGTGAGTCCAGGTGGGAAAATTTCCGTAACATGGGGCACATGGAGTAGTTACATTTGATCTAAATAGTCCTGATTTTAGGTAGATGAACTTTTTCAGAAAGAAAGGAACATTACAATTTAAGTAAGGTTGCACG
>JAQGBX010008331.1:0-10623 GCA_034698745.1 Megaphyllum sjaelandicum
TCCGCAATTAAAATTCAGTAGCCACTCCCCTAGGAGTATCCGTATCAAAGGACAGGGCTGCAAATCATAGTCATAGTTCACAAAGTTTGATACTTATATTCACATGCATTTCAACCAGGAATTAAGTCTGTATTTTGATATCGTGCACTTTTGTTTTCTAAAAAAAAACTTAATCTTGATATCTTTTTATATTCTAATAAAGGTTGCTGCCTTCTTTCAACAACTCTGACATGGGAAGCCTAATACCCCCACTAGCGTTTTTCAACGCCTTTCAGATGCTCTTCGCATTTCCTGGTACATGTTCGCTAGTATTATCAAAGCAGATGTTTATGAAAAATACAGTATCTTTACCTGAAAAAGGACGTGTTGCCAAACGCAGCGAAGCTTTCTTTTTCAAATCTTTAATAGTTGTTTCTTGCTGTTCCTTCCGTCTCAGTCCGTCTGAAATTTATATCGTTCGTAAACGAAGGAGAAACCAACTTTCCAGCAACTTTTCGCACAATTTCTTGAAACCACAGTGTTAAAACGTAATTACATCGTCTATCTTGGTATTGCTGAACACACCTAGTCAATATATTAACAATTAGAAATACTTTTCCTTCATAATTCACTACATATTTTAAGCGGAACTACCCGAAAAACTTGAGCGAAACCGAACACATGTAAATACACTTTTCGGCTGTCATTTCAATAAACGGCGCTCTGGTTTTAGATTGATGATAATTGGTCAGATGACAAATAGGCGCCAGTCCTACGAAAAATGTAAAATTGTATAATGTTTGTGGACTACGATCATATTGTGGTATGATATCAAAAATATATTCAAATTATCCATACCTACGTACGCCAGATTCTAATAGATTAGCCTTCATAATTTGGGGGAATTTTTCGAAAGCAATTCAGGCATCCAAATACATATTTTCAATAAATTATTTTTGTCCTTGAAATAACAAAATAGTAATAACTTGAACAGTTAGGAAAATATCAATTTTACGTTTATAAACTTCCCTCGTGTTCATTTTAAATTTAAATAAAATCACTTGGTTAAAAAGCGCCATCTATCGATCAATAGGCGCAACATCAAAAACACATAATTAATGCGTATAATTAATATTTAGCCCTCCGTTTGAAAGGAGTAAAAACTATCTTATCTTATCTGCGTGCGAAATTTAAAAATGTGAAAGAAATCAAGAATTCCAAGTTATTTTTTGAATTTTTGATTTAAAATATCTTATTGTAAACTTACAACTACATTCGCAATAATTAACATTGCAGAGAAGGGAGGCACTCTTAATCAAAATATACATATGTTTTTGTCAAGAATTCACCGAGCTAGCCATGGAAGTTTACAACGACTTGAAGTGGTCATCAGGAGTGACATCACATGACGTGGACTCGTGCAATTTCCACCAAAAGCTAAACGAACGCATTCAAAACGCAACTTACAGGTAATCAATCCTTTGAGCAAAAATCGAAGTGAAAAGTAGTAGGCTAATGAATAACAATAAATAATGGACCACTCATTCACACAAAACCGAAGAACTGACAAAGAATGTACTGTATATGTAGGCCTACTTAAGTTTCTTAAATGTTTGGGCACGAATAATAAATAACACCGTTTAGAACTACATTAGCTTCTAAAAAGTAATTTAAATGTTTTTAACAGTTTACTGGAAATTCTGAATAACAGTTATTGAAATGGAGGGATGATTCTAACATCATCAAAGTAATAGAAATGCTTTGAAATATTATTTATACCATTTCCAAAAAAAAATTTAAGAATAAACTGGGTATATATTTCATAAACTGTTATTTTCTATAGAAATTGTGTTATTAACTTTGCTTTCTTATAAATTGATGAAATGAAAATGTTATAAAACTGTCTTTTTGCAGTGTTCCACCACAAAAAGCAATGCTTGAAATTTTGACAAAACCCAGGCTGAATTTCATGGAATTCATAGAAATTCTGTCATGTGATGAATCCTTGCAAGTCCAACTAGGTAAGACAACATTTTTAAAGCTAATCTGTTGCCAAATACTCATCACTGGCAAAAGCTCACGCTTTTTTCACAAAGTGAAATTTATCTAGAATCCTCAAACTCAGTTTAAACAAAATAAAATTTTCCATTATTTTTTTATCAAGCCCAATTTCTGACCATGTTTTAAAAAATTTCTGAGTTCTTTTTTATGAATAAGCACGAAATTTATTAAAGAAAAAATCATTATCAAGTAAATAAGTTATTTAAGCCAGGATATAGTTTCAAATTGTAAGCATTTAAGTTTGTAATACATGTACTTGTTATTTCATCACCAGGCAGCATGCGCTTGAGCCTCTCTGATGAGGGATCCCGGTCGAACCAAACCTATGACCCTCTGTGCGTCGAAGCAGGGACCGGCACAAGTCCCTGAAAAACCAGGCAAGACAAAGAAAGTAAACGAGTCATTAGGTCGCACAAAAAAGCCACATTTTAATAAGCGTAGTTTATACATCACCGCACCGAAATCTGCCAGAGCCACTGAAACGAAACAGTAAAATTTAACCTGCGAGTATTCTCTGTATTTACACTGCTCGATCGACAAACTCTAAGCTACGAGCTGTCGATTCAAGCACCGCTTATCACCGTTACAAATGGGGACGTGACGCTGTACAACTTCGAGATCATTAGAAAGCTGGTCATTCTGCGATGAAAATCGAGCAGAATTAAGATACAAACAATCATTCAATACAATCGAGGTCCAGATAGAGAACCTCAACGCAAGTTGAAGAGTTTTGCAAAAACATTTTTAGGAAAGATTTCATTTTGACACGACATAGTAGAACCCACCAAATTTCTTTTGACAGCTAAAAAGCATCGACGAGTAGCAATGGACTGGCAGTGACACGCAATCATCAATTTTCACACCGAGTATTGTTTTGGCATTGATACTTTTGCTCCAAATATTTACAAAGCAGCATTCACTTCATTACTGTTACCCATGCACACTATTTACAACTTGGAAAGCAGCAAAATTCTCAAGAGTTGCGACCATGCAACACGTACTGTCACTTGATGAAAAAAAAAATGGGTAATAAAAGTGCTAATATTTGCAAAAATAATAGCTAATTTAATTAGGCCAAATTCAACAATTTTATTAAAACTGTTTTTGGCACTTTTGTTTTTCACACCAATTATTTTTTATGCAAGCACCTAGTTCTATAATATGCATTACTTAAAACTACTACTGAACTGCTTTTACATACAGTAAATTTCCTCAATTTCTTATAATTTAAGTTTATTTAAAACTAATCCCTCATTCAACTATTGACAGCAGATTTTAAAAATTAATTTGGAATCCAACTAAATTTCAATTTATAAGAATTTCGGGGCACTCAATAATTTCCACCAAGTTGCAAAACCTTAAGTGGTGAAAACTGGGACTTTCAGACATACAAATTTTAAAATATCAAATTTATACAACTTAAAACAAAAGCTTTTGGCGATAGAAAGGTTGCCAGGATTATTCTACAAGGCTTGGACTATGTACAAAGGGAAAATTCGTGAATACTTTTCCCAGTTTTCAAGCGACTCGCCATCGTACATCTGGTGAGGAACAGTTGGCAAAAGGGGGGTGGGGTTGTTTAAAATAGTGGGAAATACGTTTTGAAGTTTGCGTGTGTCTGAAAATCCCCCATTATACACCACAAAATATTTTTATTTAGTGTTGCAGAGAGGGATATTTTGTTAAACCATTTCTCACCGGATGTATGATGAAAGAGTTGTAAAATCAAGAATTCTCAACAAGCCCATCAATGCAAACAGCAAGCAGATATTTCCTTAGGTTAATACTGATGAATGGCCACAACAAACCCCCAAAACAACCTATCTGAGATTCTTATTTAAATATCTGTAAATTAAGAAACCAAGTTGATCAATATTTAAATTTTAAAATTAATGAGTCTGAAATTCCTCCACTCTGCATCACTATATAATTTTATTTAATGAAGCAGAGTGGGGGATTGCGTTTCACTTAATATTGGTGAAATTAACTTTAAATTTACAAATCTCAAAATAAGGACCACTGATGGATCGTCCTTGAAGTTTGGACCAACCCCTTGGTTGTCCTAACCTAAATTGATAACATTAAAGATTAATTAATCAGCCCGTAGAGACTTCTTAATTTTACAACTCCTTCCGCGTAAGTCCAATGCAAAATACTTAAAAGAAAAAATAAAACTCGATTTAAACTACAATTATGCACAATTAAAAAGCAGATATTCTGAAGATACAAGAAATCCTGGAAACGATAAAAATCTTCACTCATTCTCTTACATGATCTTCAAGCTGGATAATTCCACACATTAATTAACTTTTCTTCGCGATCAAAGAACCAAGATTGGACATTGACTGACTGGACTTGCGCAACCTGCAAATATCAAAAGGTAGACAGGTAAAATTTGAAAGAAACAGATAAGAAGCCAAGTTCTTTTTATCAAAACAGCAGATTCATAATCAACATTTAGAAAAATTTAGTTCAAATATAATAAAGCAAGAAGCAAAATTTCTTATGCGCATCTAGCAAATTTACAAGAATAAATGTTAAATAACACTTGGCTAAAGATAATGATTGCATACACAGCAAAAGACAAAATTTTAAAATTCCAAAACTAAAATTAGCTCAAACTATCAAAAATATAACTTACAAAGGCGCATGTTTTGTTGAAGGGTTGGGCAGCCTCGACTTAGCGGTGCAGGAAGGGAATCCGTTGTAGCTACGCAATGGCTGCGTTCGCTTCTGTGCACTTTCAGTCAAGTTCTCTGTGCTCTGGTGGACTTTCTGCCGTTGTGCTTGCAACGGAGGATGATACGGATGGGTTTTAGTTCTTCATAAAAAAAACCGAAAAACCCATTAAAATCATGTCTGGTGTATTGAGACAAATGGAACAGAAGTTAAAGACAAACAATAAAGAAAAGCCAACACTGACAGCAGATTCCCAATTATCCTTGAAAGAGCCCATGGGATGAAGAAGATGATAGCCACAGCTCATTCATATTAATTTCATGTTCTCAACTTAACATAACCTAATTGATTATTTGGGAAACTTCATGCGAGAACCTCTACCGGGAATCAAGTTTACGATATCACCGTTAGTTAGGAAAATATTAAAATTGTGTTACCCGCTGCTAATGGGTGGTTTCGAGACGACTGGTTTAACAGCACTATTAGCAAAACAAAAAACGTGGAAAATTAGTCAGGTGAAAGAGGTGCGTAGTTAGGAGACAATGATAACAAAAATGCGGAAAATTTTGTAAAAAACAATTTTTGTTGGACAGTCGAGTAAACACAAAACTTGACAGTTCACTCAAAAATACCTTTTAAAAGCCTTCATCTTCAAGTTTTTAAAACCCCAAGAGGACTTCTCCTTCTCGGCTAAACATTAAAAGGATACAAAAAAATGAACAAGCGAGATCAAGGTGCCTCAATGCAAAGATGAATGCCTTTTCTGACTCACGTTCTCGCGCCAAGCCTGTCTTGTCCGCAACGGAAGGGAAGCCCTCCTGCTTCAACTTGACTAGAGCTTTGATGTTGTTAAGGTCTAAATTGGAGGCATCCTTGGGTGGTAGATTTTGGTAGGAACGGGTTTTTCGCAGAAGGGTGTGGACAGCTTTCTGCTTTTCTGCTGACGCCACGGCGTTCTCCTTCTCTCGCTGCGATACTAGATCTGGAGAGGGAGCGATCTTATCTTCAATTGTCTTCAGGATGGATGGACCCGGAGCGTCGAAGGTGAGTCTACGACCGTTGGTTTGCGCCAGAGGGGATCGGGGCGTGTCGGTAAATGTCAAATTGGCTGGGTTGGAAAGCAAATTTTTCGTGCAAACGTTTAGAGGAAACCCTTTCCCAGCATTGTGCCCAACTTTGCGGAGGACTTTACAAGCAATTTCTGACAACGATTGGAATTAGGTATAAGTAGCAACTAACCCACTGTTCTGCCATAAGTTGGTGTGCTCTTGACAAATGTTTGGTTGCAACCCTGCTTCACAAGTGGAGAAGGTACTGCCAAAGGCGGGGTAAGAGTGAAGGTGGTATCACATTCTTCCAGCACGTCGCTTTGTCGTTTCGACCCAACTAAGACGCGCGGAGATATTAACTCGGAAGGAGCAAATCTGGAGGCTGGCACCACCAGCAGGGGTGATTCCGGTTTCTTGCGAGTTTGCATACAATCAACTTAAGAGAAAAAAAATGGCTTGAACAAATACTGGCTCTGTGCAAGAAATAACTGAAGTGAAATAAAAAAAAATCTTACTTTTTCTCAGCTTGGCAAAGGACTGGCCTGTGATCGGATCATTACGAATAACGGTGGCAACACCACAGTAAGCTTGTGGCATAGTGTTAACACTGTCAGATACAACCGGAGTATCTTGTGGCAGGACAGTCAATATGGGGGCGGAAATGAATTCGCCTGCAAAAACCGAAATTTTTCTATAAATTTTTTAAACAGGAAAAGTTGTGAACACTTGCCAAGCCAAGAGTCTCCATAGTCACCTTCAGTTGTATTTGCCAAAGATGGCAGGTTCAAGTTTAAAATGTTCTTCAAATGAACGATAGGAAAGACGTCTCCCTCGGGTGCTTCATTCGTGTCGATTGGGTTGGCCCAAGAAACTGCATTACATTTTTCCACCTAGCAGATTGAGCAAAATGCTGTGAAATTAAAACTACAAACTAACCTTGCTAAGACTTAATACAACGAACATCAAAATTCGTTAGTTTAAAACGCAGTGCATATTATCAAAAGTCGGACGGGGACTGGGAATAGGTTCGTGCTACCAGAAACGTGGATTAAGTGAGTTAGACTTAACGAGGTTCAACTACAAAACATGATTAAACGCAAAAATAAAACCAAAAAGGACCCATACCTCTTTAGTGATAAGAGCATAGTCCTGTTCCACATCGCAAGTGGCGAGGCCATTAGCTTTTAATAATAAAAACTGACGACGAAGAACTTTTATCATGGAGCAAGAAAGGCTACGAGGGTAGAAAAAAAAGGAAACAAAATTAAGGGATATCATATAAGGGAATATTAGGAAATTCTAAGCTTTTTTTAAAATATTGATGTAAACAGTGCGAAATCAACAATTTGTTAAAAATGCAATAAAAACATCAATGATAATTTTCTTTATTATGCAGTCTTCAAGGTCATTTTAAAACTGTCGCAACATTTACTAACCTGTTGCTTCTGGTATATTCCACATCCAACTGCATGGCAAGCAGTTCTAGGTGCTTGCTGCGTTGCTTCTCTTGCTGAATATCCAGCATTAATTTCTTAGCCACGAGCCATTCCTGAAACTCCTTGGAGGCAAATGATTCAACACCAGTTTCTTTCTCACTCAGCTTCACTTGATTGGCACCGAGCTGCTGGTCCAGCACCGCTGACTTTTCCAACAAGGAAGCATGCCGGCTTTTGAAGCTATTTATGGCCTTGTCGGCCCTGGTAGTGCTGTCGCCCAGATTGCCAGCATCGACACTTACAAACGAGAGGTTAATCAGCTTCTGTTGCCGCCGCTGGATCTTCAGCTCAAACATCTTCACCTGGCTAACAACATGCAAGTAATGGCGCTGGAGAGACAGTCGTTCGACAAACAATTGCTCCAAGCAACGTTTCGCTGAGACTTCTTCAGTCGAAGGTCCGACCGACAGTAACTGCATCGGCGCTACTATTTCCACTCGCCGAGGTGGCGCTTCCGTAGACTCGTTCTTTTGCCGCAACTCCGTCTCCAACGAGCTTACCTTCTTGCGCAACTCCTCCACCAGTTTTGCATATTGGTTAAGGTGCAAGTCAACGTTAACCACATTCTGCTTTAGCTGCAATCGAAGCGAAAATGAGATTTGTTTTAAGATGTCGGAAATTTGTTAGCTTCGAATGATGGTTACAAGGATAAAATTTGAACATAGGATTTGGAAAGATGCATCAGAGAGGCGCCATCCTGGCACATGTCTGGAAATAATTGGAAAAGCCCTTACAAGATTTGATACTATATACTCACATTCATCTTGATGTTCTTAGCTCTCATGGCATACTTCAGCGTGTTATACGTGTCCTCATACGAGATGGCTGAAGGACTCACTGCAGCAATCATGATGGTGCGACAGTTGCCATCCAATGAATCCTTCAGCAGACGCGTTAGCTTGCTATTTCTGTACGGGATGTGAACTTTGGCCTAAAACAAAAGCAAGTTGAATGTAATCGTAGTCGCACAACAATGCTCATTATTATAACCTATGAAGCTTTTCATTAGTAGTACTGCCAAATAACCAGGCTACCTTTCGTTCAGCTAATGCGTTGATGCAGTTTCCGAGGGCAAGCAGCGACTTGTTAATATTGGCACCTTCCCGCATTCGTGATCCACGGTTCTTAGACACCATGGTGGCACGTTCGGAACCAGCCAAGTCTATGAGGGACATTTTGGCCACTTTGGTGTTTTTTTTGCCAGTGCGTTCATGTTGCTTAACATAGACAGTGAAAACTGCATGAGAACGAGATGATTCAGCATTAGCATCTGTTGGATGCTGGGTCCTGTTCTTATTGCCATTGCGAAGCATGTCCAGAAGCTCATCGGCTGCAGCGGGCTGTGTATGACGTTTAAGATAAATTAACGCAATGAAAACAAAAAAGTTGAAAACGCTGAAATGATCTTTGCTTAACTCGCCTTGCAGAGTTTAAGCCCTGCAACCACAACACCGCGCTGTGGATCTTCACGGATCTGCAAGTTCGGACCAGGGCTAAGAAGATCACGGATGTTTTCATTGTAAACCTTAAACAATCAAAAAATTAAAAATTTAGAAAACTCATTATTATTTGCACAAGAAAACTTGACAAGAATCCAAAAACTTCTGCATTTTAAATAACGTCGTTATTACAAAATACATTTAGAGAACGGGTCAGTCGTTCACACAATAATATTCCTTTGATAAAGAAAATTCATTCAAATTAGTTTTATTATTTCTAATTTTCATCAAGTCTCCCAATTTGCGAGGCTCGTATACAAAAAAACTGAATTTCATAGCTCATTATCTTAAGTTACTTTTATTTCAGATTTTTCAAGTGAGAGAGTAAAAGCTCTATGCCTCGCTCAATTTTTTGCAGTTAAAGGTGCATTTACAGTACCTCTAAATACGACACTGCCACATCGATTGTTTTTTCTTCCTTAGCAGCATCGATGCGTCTGTAAAGATCCATCATGGTGAGAAAAGTGATTCCCGGATGCTCCATGTCACCCAGCATGGTAAATGTTTTCCCAGCACCTGTTGCTCCATAGGCAAAAACTGCAATTTAAATTTTAAGATCAATTTA
Organism: Megaphyllum sjaelandicum; assembly: GCA_034698745.1. Lineage (NCBI taxonomy): Eukaryota > Metazoa > Arthropoda > Diplopoda > Julida > Julidae > Megaphyllum > Megaphyllum sjaelandicum. The sequence goes on from JAQGBX010008331.1 coordinate 9,329, forward strand.
TTTAGAACAATACCACACATTTTCAAACTTTGCATGCAGATTCAGATCCAATTTAACCTGAGCAGTTGTAGCCATCCAGAAGTCCGTCAAGAATTGCCAGGATAGTGTGCTCGTACACCTCGCTGTTAAGCGTGTGCCCGTCAAAAACTCTATCGAACGTAAATTCCATGTTTTTGTTGGACTTTCTGAGAAAGTCCTTTTGTTTGACTCCTTGGAAGTAGAAATCATCATAGTCCTCTTTAGGGTCGAAAATAAGGACCTGCTCGTCAATTACACTGATAACAGTTCTGGATTAAAAGCCAAATGTACACATGTTAAGTTGAATTGTTAAAACAATTCCAAATCGCATGATTGTTGGAATCATCATGAATATTCCCTTGCCAATTAATGCAATTTATTTAATGATTAAAGCCAGTTGAAAAAGTCTGGAAATATCACTAGGAAATTTGAAGTTTATTCAAGGTAAATTAACTACCTTTGAAAGGTAGGAGCAAACGGAACAGACAGAAACAAAACGTTTAGGGCGTTCAAGGCAATTAATGAGATAGCGCCCATCTATCGGCAAATGCGGAGTGAATATAGTATACGCACATTTGTACCTCAGGGTTCCCCAGCAATTTTATATTCAACTTCTTTGTTTTTAAAGATTTTGAAACAAATTTCCTTAACCAAGACAAGGTCAAAACTGACACATGCTTACGTAATCCACGATTTTGCAAAATCGACAGAAGAAACTATTAGATATTTTGCAAAAAACTACATAGGGAACTATTCCATATTTTGTAAAATCGACAGAGGAAAATATTCAATATTTTGCCAAATCGATAGTGGAAACTATTCAATATTCTGCAAAATCGACAAAGAAAATATTCCATATTCTGAAAAATCGACAGAGGAAACTATTTAATATTTTGCAAAATTTCAAAATTAAAATAGAAAAACTTGAAAATTTTGCAAATTTGACCTGAGCTATGCACGTAGAAACGTTAATTTTGGATTTTGACAAAATAACTATATACATGGACGTTGAATTTCCCTGCTTCCCAGGTCTGGGGGAACCCTGTACCTTTATTAGATTGAGCAATAGGTATAAGTACTGTATGGGGCGAATATACAGGCATTTGAATGGAGCCTACAAGGGCTTCAAACTATATTACCATCCACCAAGCCCAATCTGCAACATTGCCTGTTGCATTTAATTATTACTACATTTTCCAGATTCTTATGGCGAATTTGATTGGGCCAAAAAATCTGCACTAGTGTAAGCTACAAGGTGAGGCATAAGTCTGTAAAGT
>JAQGBX010008332.1:0-10622 GCA_034698745.1 Megaphyllum sjaelandicum
AAACAGTTTGACAGATTACAGCAATATCTAAGATAATGCCAAAAAATCTTTTAGACGAAACTAATTGTGTTTTAAGTGCAGGTTCATAATCTGAAAAAAATAATGGAGGTCCCCATTCAAAGTTACAAAGGGATCCCCGGATCTCCCATAGGGAGACCGGGGACACTTCATTCTTGCATAATTTAAAGCGCACGTTGATATTATTAATCTTGTATTCTAATAACTTTTACAATTTACTATATTTATTTTTAAAAAGATATTGGACAAATCATAAAAAACAGAACACCCTTTTATCGTCTGTTTCTTTTAGAATAATATTTCTTGGTAGATAATCTTTCTTTATAGATTACAAATGAGTAAATTTTCGTGGCACAAACAAATATTAAGATTGTTTTTAACATTATGCTCTAAATAAAAATGTTATTGTGATGAATTACCTATGAAGTTTTAACTTCTATGAAAACATAATGCTATTATTAGCTTATAATAAAGGTATCAAAACACCATAGGTAGTTAATTAATTTATCACAATTACGTTTTTATTTTAAGCATAAAATTAGAAAAGAATCCTAATACTCGAATGTGTGACAAAATTTTCACATTTGTGATCTTCATGTAATAATAAAGATAATTTACAAAGGCAAATCATTTAAAAAAAGGAGAAGGGATTGGATATTGAATATTTAGTATAACAGTGTGAGTGTTTTGAATTAAAAATATTTTGTCGACCTGCAGAATGCCCAAAATAAGCCCGTTACAGACGTCTGGCAACCAGAAAAAGCAAAATAAGTAATTTTTAAATGACAGTAAAAATGTTAGTTATTAGTTGCTCGATGTTAGTTGAACTAACAATAAACTAAGTAGTTGTTAGTTGCCACTTACAACTAATTTTTCTCAACTAAAATAGTTTTAGTTGCTCTTGTAACTACAATTAAAAAAGTTATAAAAAGTAGTTGTGTACTAGCGAATAACAACTAAACATTTTTAGTTATTTACCTACAACTAATAAATGATTAGTTTGTTAGTTGAAAATTTAGTTGAATAATAAATTATTCAACTACTGCCAACTCTGGCCAGCGTGAAATGCAGGGAAACATCGCATTTTGAAAACACATTTTTTCGTCGTTCAAAAATGTCAAAAAGTAAAGGGCCGCATGTCATTATCGGTTATAGTTCTCGAGACTTCCACCAAGTGGGTCTGAGTAGCTATAGAACGGTCAATTGCTTCGATGCTTTCAAAAAATTCCCGAAATTGTCAACAGCGCGATGGACGTGATGCTCAAATCTCGATTCTTGATACTTGTTTTCCATGTCGTTGACTTCCGTTGTTTTCTTTAGCAGTCCGTGACAGCGAACGGTCACGTGGCAACGGGAACGATGGGGCAGCCACGCAACGGAAGCGACACGGCAAATCAGGAGCGCAGGACAGCGCCTTCGGCGGATCTCGGATCCGTTGACAGAAATATGAATCCTACGTCCGTCCTGCAGGCGGAACGTGCTGGAATAACCACGGCTGCAGCGGGGATAAGGAGAGATTTGAACAATGTGACGAACATTCCCCTCGCCGCATCCGTGGCTCCAGGCGCGGAAGATGCCGAATGGAGTCAGATGGTGACGCTGTCTTCGGAGTTCAGACACGTGGTTGCGAGGGAAATCCGAGACGAGGACGTTGACGCTGGAACGAAAAGAAACGCTGCAGGCGGTGGTGAAGCGCTGAAGACGACCTCCAGGTTCAATAACGTCGATGGGACCAAAAGTGAAGATGCCGTGCGCCGCGTGGCGGAAATGCAACGGATTGTTTTCGACGCCGAATCGTACTTAACCGAAGAAGAAACGACGGATACGGAACATGATTGCTCCAGGGGAGAATCGGCCCAAGGCGATTTCGAGGTTTTCATTCCGTTTCTTTCTATTGGATTTTTTTTTTTTACACAATTACCTTCTCGTGATTGCGTTTTCTTCGATCGGAATTATATGCCCCCAATTCCCGGCATACTCTTGTTTCTAATCAGCGAAACGTTCCGGTGAACCTTAAAACATGTAGATCGTGGCTCCCAGCCATTCTGTCTCCCATAATCTTAATTCTCTTTCCGTAACTGGGTAGGAAAGGCCTTAACGCGGTCCATAAGATCCCCTGAATCCGTAATTGTTTCCCCGAATCTAAACTATTGTAAACCTTCGTTATTTTAAAATAACAAAATTCATCATTTTCATCCATCTTATTACAAAGCCCCCAAATTAAAGAAATTCATTGTATTATAACAAGAATTTTCACAGGGAAGCACCGGAAATTCAACTAATCCCTTCACAAATGGAAAAAAGTGGTTTAGAATTTGCAAAAAAACAGGCACTACTTCTAATCCCCAAATTTATCGTTAAAAATTATAAAAAAGAAACAAAACTTTTAGTATGTACGCAGTAATAGCTGAGTTGCCATGATCCATCACTTATTTCTTTAAGTTAAACTCCGAATGTTAATTATTGAATGCCAAACATATGCTTTCATAAAGACTGCCAAAAAAAGAAATGTAAACATTTATAAACAGTCAACTTCTAACTGATGTTACGGTAAACGCACTGCAGAGAGACTAGGGAAACAGGTAAAATATAATTCCCCACGTACTGTGCGTCGTCTAGATGATCCTATATTATTTACTTTATAGATAACTTGCATGTGACGTCACGGAGCTCGTGGGCGGTGCTAATGTGGCTGGATTTACACTTGTGGGCGTGTTGTGGAGTACAAGGATCTGAGAATCGTGGCTCTTATTCTAAAAACTAAGAAAATGCCCCATTAAATACTATCACTTACCCGGCCATGAATAGATTTTTTATCCGAAAATAGATATTTTGATGCGGTTTGGCCGCTACAAATCAAAAAATGTGTGAATTTTCTCGTCTAGTCAAATTATGAAGTACCCCAACATTTCTGATCCAGGCGAAGCCAGCACGCGTCGTCTGCTTGTGAAAATTATCTATACTTTTTTACAAATAGCCCCTTTATTTTTTTTAAGTTTTCAAAATCCTAAATTGGCACTTGGAAAAATTTATAAATGTGAAAAGCATACATGCTTTTATGCATAAAATATATATGCATATATTGCCTATAGTTATTTACGTTCGTTATCTATGAAAACATTTCAGTGTATGCCTAAAACTACAGTATCTATTAAATATTTCCACGTAGAACTTTTCCGGTTTAGAGACTAGGTCGAGAAGGATATTATTCGTCCATCCAAGTAATTCGAGTCATTGTTTATTTGTAGGGTGTGCCTAAACTCAAAGCTGCGGATTCATTGCTGCTGTTGACTCAAGTCGGTCGAGAAACCGAAATTGACGAAGCTGTGAAAAATATTCACCTTGGCGAAAACGAGCCATCGGAAAGCGACACAGACAGTATGAGCACGCCTACGGACAGTCCATCTCATCGCCCTGACCAACGGCGCTTGTCCAGAAACCATCAACCCGTCATTAAATCAGGATCCAGTTTTGGACTTCATAGTCCGGATAGTCTACCAGTGGACGTGAAACTTGAGAGAACTAATATTCAAGAATTGCTTCAAAAGTTACAGGAAAGTCAGTTGCCTTATCCCTTTGCGGAAGGAACGCTGTACTTGGACCCAGATATCATCGATCTGACTATGATTCCACCACCCATAACACCCGACCAGGAAGAAGCTCCAACTCCCGTCAGCTTCCCTCCAACTCCGTTTGCCGATCGACAGAGCCTTGAAGCCGAGTTGGCTCATGGACTCGTTCCCATGAGCCCGCCATGTAAGTATGCGAGACACTCGAGGAGCACTGCATGCAGTATCATTGACAGAAAACATTTGAGAGATTTAGGCACTGTAGAAATTAAAGATCTTGAATGGACTTTATTGAGTATCATAAAAATTGAGTGACAAAAAATGACCACGGAAATAAGAAAGCTAAGTTAAAGCACAACTGCGTGAACCAAAACAATTTTATTCAAATTTATTATTGGAAATTGGAATGCACGACAATTTTTTGAATATTTAAAGTATGTTGTCAAATAATAAAATTATCGTTTTTCTGGCCCTTCTTTAAAATTGAATCATTTTTAAAATTTTTTTCATCCTGCCATCATGATCCTTCACGTTGTAAGGAAAATCATCAATAAATCCTTATTGTGGTATTTCTATTTTTAGATACCAGAAGTCACAAAGGGTTACTATATGGTGCAAATCCAGGAGCTTTTCAAAACGTTTTGTATCGCCGCCCTCCCGATCCAAGCAATGGCAATGGTAACAGTCTTAACGGGACAGAAGCATGCAACAATTGGGTTCAGCACGAAGACATCGACACCTTCATTGCTAGTGTTACGGTGCCTCCACCACCAACGGCAGTGGGTGCTGGAAACTTTTCGTTTAAGGAGCATTCTCCTGTCCAAGAACTGACGCAAGAAGAAATCTCAGCCTTCATTATACCACCTCCACCAGCTTCTTCTAGTTCCGACTCGGAAACTGAAATGATCAACAAACTGCAGTGTGCTGCAGCTAGTGTTGTACAGATGGTACAAACCAAGGAAGAGAGCAATGGTACCCTGCCTACCAGGAGTTCGGAAGATAACGAACAGCGGGACCGCTCCATTACGGAATTGCAGGAGAAGCCCATTGTCAAACCTGTTTTAGAACATTCCAGCTTCGATGTAACCTGCGATACCATGAGTAGCCTACTTCCTGGGGATTCTTCTGGGTACGAAACTTATGCATCTTCTGCAGTATCGAGCATGGACATCAAACATGACCGCCGGTTGCTGAATAATTCGTTCAGCGACAATTCTTCGACAATAAGTTGCAGTTCATCTAGTACTACAGAAATGGCGGGTTCCCAAGCCGATACCGAAGACAACACTCTGGAAGGAGACGTTTGCTCCCCTAGTCCGCTGTTGGGCACAGCACGACCAAATCCCTTGCCTTTGAGAACTTTGCACAAATTTGAGGAAAACTTACGTAATGATGTTTCCTCTAACAGGGCATCACCACATACTTTGGGTAACAATGGGTTTCTACAACCTCATCCCCTGCTTCCCAATGGTATTGTTAGAACTGCAAACGGATCTAATGGTACCAGAGTGTCAGCTATGGGCACTGCTATCGCCCGATGTAATTCTTCGAGTTCAGATGATGGCCATACGGAAGCCCATGGTCAGAATGGCGTCAATGGTTCTCCAAGACGTCAATCGAACATTCCTCGACATCAGGGAAGTTCGACTCTGATTCGCAAGACCTCTAGAAATGCCACAAAACAAAATCGGACGAGATCTTCCAGTACTGAAAACCTGGTGCATGCTGGAGCTGAGGATAATAAGAACCAACCCAACGATATAGGAAAACACGTACCATTAACCCTAGAGATTTCAGAATCTCAACAGTGGACCAGTAGTAGTGAAAATTTAACTACAGCTGCGGCCACTGCAGCCACAGACAGACGAAATAATGGTTCCGGTGCAACTCCAAAGTCCCCTACCTCCCCTCTATTGAAATCCCCCCGCAGGAGAGTACAGGCTAAACACACTTTTCAACATGCTGGAGATGGCAACGATACTGGCACCATTTTGAAGAGCCCGGCCAACTCCAGATCGCATTCTGGGAGCAATAACATTCACAAAACGCCTCCTCCAACTATGCAGGTAAATCAGTTAATCATTTAGATATAATAACCATGTTTGCAGATTTTCATGCATGCAATGGTCAATTTTTTGAAAGGCGACAAAGAAGTCTTTGGATATCTTTCGATATGGTAAAATTAGTCATCAAGTAGTTCACCAAGTCAAAGAAATAATTTAACACAATCAAAATCATGACGGGATAAGTTATTATAGACTAATTACACTTCCGTGTGATAATAATGCAATGAATGTCATTTAATGCTTGAACTATTCTAGGGATGCAATGCTATCTCTACGCTGTAAACTATTATCATGGATTCATGATACATGTACCAACATCATAGACATTTTTGATATATATTCTTAATATTTATGTGACGAATTAATAAAGAGCTCTAGCATGTGCAAAAACAAGCATAATCTTTGCGTCATTTTCATCTCATTTGCTTTTTCATGTGTCTTTGAAAATTATCAGAACCCATTAGGAACAAATATTGACACTGCTGTCCTATAGTTTACCATCATTGTAGTGAATTATGTAAAGACTTTGAACAATTCTATATCAGTTAGCGGGATTCATTGGGGAAAAAGAAAACTTCTATAAAGGATAGTAAAATCTAGCATCTACGTCAACTGTCTTATGTCAAAAATCCTCACTTTATAAATTGTCTTAGTTTACTCTGTAAATCTGGTTTTGTTATTGAATTGTCACTCACACTCCGTTAGTTGTACGATTCAGTCCTCGTCTTTTGTTTAAATAACAGTTTGTGTGACATTGTCGAAGCCACGTACATTAATGCTCATAAATGCTATATGTGATTTTTTTCTTTTTTTTCCCTTAAAATATTTCTCAATCCTCGCCTCATAATTGAAAGAAACGACTTTTTTTGCCAGGTAGGACATATTATTTAAATAATACATATGCCAAATTGCTTGAATGCAATTCAATTGATGTTGTGGAAATCTTCAAAATATTTCTTTACAACCAACTTGTCCTTTAGAACTATAATATGCGTATGAAGCAGAAAATCCCTTTGATTTAATTTTTGTTGTAATTATATGTTATAATTTCTAAGACTTAGATTAAGATTTTCAAAATTGTAGCTATTCAGGATAAGTTAAGACTATCATTTTCATTCTTTAACTTCCACGCGCCAAATAAAATTCCTATCGCAAACCACTTGAATGCAGGTTGTTTAGAAATTCAGCATAATATAATATATTGTACATACTTGTATAACTGGAGTTAATTATTCACCTGTTATTTGTAATTGTTTGTCCGCTTGCTCTTTTGTCTGTATCGTTTTTTTTTGTTACATGCATTACCCATTTTCATATTTCTTGCACAGTTTTTAATTGTTTTGATTCAAAGGAAAATCGACCAATCTTATACAGTAGAAAATACAATGTACAGTATTAAATGCGACCTTGTCAACGTATTGATAGAAATGCATATTGCGAATTGAATTTTAATTGCATTGCAGTGTTTCAAAAATATTTCCTGGAATTAAAGAAAATACTGTACAGTACTGTATACCTTTTATCGTTTTTACAAAATTTCCGTGAATGACTTTTGCATAAGCCACGGAAATTTCTACATAAGATAGTACAAGTATAGGCTACTATACATGTACATCATCAACTTTCGAGTAAAACCGTTACACTTATTTTTGTTACGTTTAATGCAGGAAACAAATATACATTGCACATTATTTATTTTGGTAGCAACAACGCTTAAAATGATTCGCTGAATTTTATTGTTTAATTTTAATTGTAACACGTGTTATATTTATGGCCTATTTTAGGAGGGCAAAACGAAGGGCACAACGCAGTCATTTCCGGAAGACAGCAATTTCAGTGAGAGGTTCTGCACGACTAAGCGCCGGATTGCGGATCCTGGTTCTCCGAAAAACAAAGAAATTCCGCAGCTGAAGTCCACGATGGGGAATGAGATTTTGGCGAAATCGAGGAGTGCCAAACCTGCACTCCCTGTTGGTGCAAAGCCTTTACTTTCCAAAGGCACTGGTCAGGAGTGCAATTCCAAGCCAGCGAGCATTTCCAGAAGTTCTGCCTCTCCCCTCAAGCAGGGACACTCGCCATCCAAACTCCCCCGTAGTAAGTTTAGCTCTGAGAACAAGACGGAGACCGGATGCGAGGACGATCCTACGTTTTGTTTGCCTTTGCAGGCTTCTAGTCCTAAGCCGATTCTGTACAGTAAATCGGGCTACCGCAGCCCGAACAACAACTCGTGTCACTTGCACGAGAATCACGACTTGTTCCTCTGCAAGTCTTTGAAACAAGAGGCGAACACCGAGCGCTCCCCTACCCTCATCTGCCGCCAGGACCGAAGGGACTCGTTCTATGGCGCCGAAGAAGCCATCGGAAACATGCTGGTGAGGCTCGATGAAGTGTTGAGCCACTGTGGGAAAGGTAATGGCCAGGTGCCACTGAACGACACAGGCAGTCGCGAAAAGGTGATGGCAGCCAAGGACGCCCTGGTAACTGCTTCCAAACAGTTTGTCACGGCGTCGAAGTTGTTCGTAAAAGGGGCCACCGAATCGGAGGAGAAACTAGTGGAGTGCCTGGTGCAGTGCTTGGGTCTTATGGACCAGATGTTCGTGACCACCGAGCGCCTCGCCACGCACGTTTCATCCCCTCTCCAGATGCAAAATCTGGTGCTGAAGGTCAAGGATGTGGCGTTCACCTTCTTGCAGACTCTGCAGGCTGCTTCTGCCACCGTGGGTCGAGATACCATTGACTCCAACATTAACCTGCTGATGCAGCAAGCCACTACTTTGGCTGCCGTGCTTACTGCGCTGATGAGGACACTGCGGGTTTTCAATCCTTAATTTAACAGAAGTTAATATATTGAAAGATGAATGATCATAGACAATTTTGTACCTACATCTAGCTATATACTATTGTAAAAAAAACTATAATGGCCAGAGTTGGCCACCGCGCACCTTTTACTCATTTTTGAATCTGGTCATCATTGTTTCAACGAAAGGAACATTGCCCTTAATATATATACATGACTTTTCTGCTTACAAAATATTAGCTAGTTGACTCATCAGTTGGACTTGCACTTATCGTGGGCCAACTATTGATTTAACATTTGAATTGATGTTTTAGAAAAAGTTAAGTTGTAAGATAAAGTAATATATATTTTTATTCGATATTGAATATAACTTCCAGTGCATAGAAATTGTCCAAAATAATATTATTAAACTTATTAAAAAGCTTGAATTCACCTATCGTTTGTTAAATGCTCTGTAGAGATTTCACACACTAAATCTGTTTCCAAATTTTAAACTACTTAACGAATAAGTTTGTGGTCCGAAACTCAATGCAGGCTGAATCAGTGAGGTGTTTTTGTAATGAGTTTTAGTACTCGCCTAAGGAATATTATAAAATCATGTGGAAGAAATAGCACGAGTGAAATAATGTTAAACATTGTTAGTCGCCAAAATGAAATACTGTATAAATAACCATTATTTGTTACTAGTAAGGTTCAATTTATTTCTCAAACTTATTTTCAGCCATCTTCTGAGCTAAATAAATTGTAAAATAAGAAGATCAACAGTGAAATAAATTGAAACACATGTCTTGTAAGTACAACAATTGTGGATATCAATTTTGTGAAACATTGCTTAAACAAAATGTTCCAAAATGTTTCATCACTATCGATATTTTTCCACTACCAAAGAAAAATATCGAGAGTGAATGCTGAAACAATCATCAACAATAATTTTTATTTATTACGATGTTATTTAAAATCGCATAACGGAATTATCCTTACATTTTAGATTTTTAATATGGGCAATTCTGTTTGCCTAGTTCTGTCTCTCTGTTGGATTCCTTGTGGAAAACGGATATATGATACAGTTAGTGATACGAGGTAAAGTGATTGTGAACCTTGGTCATTTTTGTTACATTTTGTTACAAATGCAATTAATTATTTGTGAAAGAATGTAAAAATCAATTTCAAATTACCCATGTTCACCTTATTACCAAAACCGTTTCAACAGCCATACACTGTAGCAGTAAATTTCGGGTCCCGGACAAAAGGTCGCCGGTCAATTGGTAGGCGGACATAAGGTCGCACATCAAGAAGATCGTTAGGCAAAAAGGTCGCATGGAGACAAGGTCGTATAACAACAAGGCCGCCAAAAAATAAGGTCGGCCGTAAAAAAGATCGTTAATCAATAAGATCGACTTTTATAATAAAATGTGACACAATTATGTAAAATATTATTTGAAACTCGTCATAGTTCAGATATAATGTATTCTGTATTATTTGATTGGGAAACTAGATGCAAAATGTTCTCTGGCATTTTGCAGAGGTAAATTTGTAGGTCAGTGCTAAATAAGAGAATTTCAAACCATACAATCTGCAGTAAACTGATTTGAAATCAACCTCAGTTTAAATGACTTTACCATCCATTTAAAGAGTAAGGGTTCAGTAATCATATTTTTATTGCTGCAAATTACATGTACAGTATCGTTAACAACTGGTTTAAGTTTTCTTCCCATTTCTGAACTTTTTGATTTTTATGAAGTGTTCACAAATTACACGTAAAATTATTATTTTATTAAAATTAACACTTTCTATAGGAGGTTTTAACAGAATCTTTGTATGCTGCTTATTTTACAAGGTTTTCCATTTCTTATTTCACATAATCCTACAACGCGTCTCCCAAATTGGGCGCATGGAGAAAAAGTCTACAAAATAAAAACACACTTTACCTCGTATCACTAACTGTATCATATCCGTTTTCCACAAGACATCCAACAGAGAGACAGAACTAGGCAAACAGAATTGTCCAAACTTTATTTAATATATTAGTCATAATGGTAGATTAAATCACCCCCTTCCCATTCATACATTACATACAGTAAATACAGATAATTGCCCAAATATGGCATTTTTAAAAGCCTTAGCAAATTCCCCTCTGATCTACAAAAATGTGTTCAATAGTGTTAAAAACTG
>JAQGBX010008333.1:0-10621 GCA_034698745.1 Megaphyllum sjaelandicum
GGCACTGCCATCTCTTGGCACCTGCACTTCGATGATGTCATCCTCGGACAATCGATTTATGGAAATTCGGCAATAAAGTTGTTTTTCGCGTTACACCCGACCCCCCTGTAACTTGGCCATCACCTGTTAATCAGGTCAGGGCCCATTGTCGTGAGAACTGTTTTTAATATATGCAGATGGGCAATTTGGGAGCACTTCTCCCAACCCCCCAACTGCCCTTGTATTGTCTTTGAATGGGGCCGTATCTATTACATGGCCCCTAATGTCCTAGGAGTCACCTTGCTGCATGGTCACCTTGGACAGGGGGTGACATCTCGGTGCACTCATCAATGTCATCCTTGGTCACATGGTACACATGTCACATGACATGCATACCACAAAACTGGTCACTTTGAGGATTTCTGGATTAGTCTTCAATAAACCATGGAACAGTCGGCAGTCTTCGAGTGGTCGCGCCCGCGTTGCCCCACCCGGGGTTCAAATCAATCACCCGTCCGTTTCAACATGACAATTATGCGCACTGAGTTTGCAATATTCCACCGAGACTTCCTGGCAATTCTCTTGGTTGGCGAAATGGAGGGAGCTGCCTGGCTTCCTATGCCATGGCAACCCTTCATGTTGTTTTTGGACAGTCTGTGGGACGAACGGAACTGTCCCACAACTGTCTTTCACGTCGGAGATTTCCTCTCCGACGTGGCGATCGCCCTCCGGGCCCCCGGGCTCTTTCTCCGCGTCCTTCTCCCTCCTGCCGGTCACTACGGTGCGCTAGATGACCGGGAGGCCGCTGGGGAAAACGAATAGGTTCTCCTCCCCCCTCCACCGGACTGATCTCCCCTCCCCGACAACCACTGACCGGCCACGGAAAACTAGCTTGAAAACGTGTTTTTCTCCGACCCCCCCGCAGATGCCATCTAACCACCAGGTAAGTCAATTACTTTTATGATTATTACACCTGCCTCCACTATGCTTGACAGTCTTCTGGCAATAACGTGGATTTAAGCATTTTTCTTGCGGTCGGCTTAAATGATAAATTCCATCACGTCCACGATACCGCTGGCGCGAAGCTGCGATGGTGTTGTCCATCTTGGCATTTAGTGCGGCGAGCTGCTTAGTGATCTCCGAGATCACCGGATCCAGTGAGGAAATAGCGGAGGGCCTTGCAGGTGCCAAACTCGAGTTCAACGAGCATACTGACAAAGCCGCGGAGTCAAAAAGCCGGTCCTCAGTCTTTATTTGGGCATCAAGGTCCAAGTCAGGAGAGACAGCTAATCCCATCCGTATGTTTGCCGGTAGGCGTTGCAGCCAAATGTTCTGGAGAATGTTGTCGGTGAACCTGAGCAAAGATGCCTTTGACTGGAGTGCCAATAGGAATACGGAAGGCTTACTATCCCCCATCTCCATGCCGGTGATAACTTCATTCAGTCTGGTGAAGTCCGACTCCTGGTATCGTTTGAGTAGTCGGTCCTTCAATGTCGCGAGCTGGATGACGGAGGCGGTGTGTTATCCTCATCGTGAGGGTAGCATGGCTCGTGCCCTAAAAGATTTATTAACAAAAGGGTAACGACTGGGAGTATGAGCGCCTGAGGGTGCCTTACCTTACTTTGTTTTCAAAGCTTCATTCGTTCTACCCCTTTGCATGGGCACTCTTTCCCCTCTTTTGGTGATGCCTTTTTGTTTTACATTTGGTTTGACGCATTGATCCTAAGATGTATGTTTATTATGAGTTTTATTCATTATTATCGAAATTTTTGGGTTAAATGATATTTTTGTATTTTTGTTTTGTGTAGTTAGGATCATATGCACCATTAACACCCTGGTTAGGGTTTGTTTTACTTTATTGGCTCCTCACCCCACTAGTTTGTGGCGCCACAGTATGCTTTTCTTTTTGCACCTGAACCTAGTTAAGGTTAGGAGTGGTGGTGCTAGGGTCAACTTTTGTGTTTTGTACCTGACCCTAGTGTGTGTTAGGGTTTATGCTTTTTCTTTATGGGGGCCATCTTCCCTTTGTCTCTTATGGCGAATTCCACTTGTCATAAAAGTGTACACTCAGAGCACCCGAGTGTACACTCGGGCACTCCGAGTGTACGCCAGGGCCACTCCGGGAGTACCCAAGTGTACACTCGGGCGCTCCGAGTGGACAAGTGGAATTCGCCATTAGTCTCTATGCTGATGTTGCAAGCAAGGCGACATGACCCAAGGGTCCTGCTCGGGTTTTGTATTTAGTTATGTCTGCCTGGCTATGTGCTTTTAAATCCTGTTGATTTGATTGATAATGAAACAGTGAGTAAACAAGAATAAACAGTTTGTTATTCTTTAATGAATATTTGATTGCCTGGACTTGGTTTTTGTTTCGCCTTTCTGAGGCACCCTTCTGCTACTAACAGTGAGCGCATGATGTCCGCAACCGTTCCTAAAACTGGTTCATCCAGAGCTGAGATAGCCGCATGGAACTTGGTGAAGTCCTGCGAGATTCCCGCGGTCATGAAGCTGGACTCGAGTTGCATAAACCACAATTCCACATAGAGGCAGTCGGAAGGCAAGGCGTTTGACCTCTAACTGCATCTTCAGTGCCAAGGCCGCATCGGATACGGCCTTGCTGCAGGTGTCGATGCCGACTAAAGTTTAATTGTCCGCAGGAGTCGTCAGAGCTAAGGAAAACCGCAGGTTGTTACAGGATCACAATGGTTGAAAACAGCCTAATGTTCTCCACTTGATCCACTTGACACGTGTTGGGACGCTCAGATCACGTCTAGGTTACCAATTTGAAGAATATCGACCAGAGGTTGGTTTTGGTTATACTTTTAATTAAGGAAATTTACATAGATACAAAACTGATAGGAAATATTTAGCTAAAGTTAATTAGGTTAAATGAAAACTATTGTGTCTGCCAGAATCCTTTCGTCTCGACCACGTGGTGAGAGACAGCAGACTGGACACGTCCGTCCAGGTCGAAGGTGGCAGGTAGGAGAGCGTTAATTAGCGCCAAGCGCTAATTAACAGGTTTTAAGTTGACCCGCGCATGCAGGTGCGCATGCGCAAGTCAGGGAAGCTGAGTAGCTCCCGTAGCGCTCAGGTACCAGCATGTGTGCAGGTAAGGTCGCCACAAAGGTTTACTTACTGATGCGCTGCCACTTGCAAACCCAACTGTCTGGAGAGCTCATCGCAGCAATCAACCTGGAAAAATCCGAAACACAAAAAAAGTGAATTAATGAATTAATAAATGAAAGTCGGCCTGAAACATTCCAAACGCTACATATTCTCTCCTGTGCTATAGTTAGCACAAACTCAACTAGTTTTACTTTGGTGGGTCAAAACTAACCCTTTAGGGCCATGACCTCATGACTCATGTCGCCATCAGTCACATCTGAAGTAAGCTTCATTTGCTGTCCAATTCAGAATTATTGTCATGACGCCTCATTTCCATATTCCTCAATGAAACTGGTGTTGAAACCGCATTGAAGGAAGCGATTCCAGTTCATTGTGTGGACCGTGGCTTAAAGATATAGGGGAACCCTGCATTGTGTCCGTGAATCAACCTATCACCCCTAAAGTTGCCTCACATCCCAACAGGTTCGATCTTGGCATGTGGCAAACATGGAAAATGTTGCAAATTAATACTCAGAAAACGTGGAAAATTAAGTAAATTTGTACATGAAAAACGTGGAAAGTTATTCAGATCTGTACTCCAAAAATGTGGAATTTTTTGCAAATTGCTACTAATGGACCCTGAGCTAACATGAAGTAGGCTATTAAACTTGGATCGCCATAACAGCATTGAATTCCCCTGACTTTTTCAAAAGAAACCATTCTTCCCAGACCTTTTTAGGTTATTTTAAAGTTTCCAGATCTTTCCAGGTTTTCCAGGTATGTGGAAACCCTGCATTGTGTCCGAGAATCAAAGTGAAAATTTATGCAGATCAGTACTCTAAAAATGTAAAAAATGTTGCAAAAAGCTACATGTACTCGGAAAATTGGGAAAATTGCGACGACGACCGGACGTTGGCGCTCTTAGCTCCGTTTTCCCTTGTGCGCGCGGCCGTGTTCGCGCTTGGTAGCTCGTTGTGTGTGGCGCGGTTAGCCCTGCTGGCTACCTCTTTGCTTGGGGCCGACCTTGTGGTTTTGGCCGGCCTGGAATTCGGCGCGATTTATTTCGATTGTGCAACCGTTTGGGGCGTTGCCCCTTTATACTTGTTCTGAATAAACCTTTGTTCGTTTATTCCGTTCGTCTGTGCCTGCTCTCTCGCCGACGGACGTGTCGGTCGCTATTACATGGTGGAGGTGCGAGCGTTCCTTGTAACCTGAAATTCGCGCTATGACTACACGGCAGACTAGATCTGCTGCAGCAGCCAAGGGTACATTGGGGACGGAGCAGGCGGCTCCCGACCCTTCGGATTTGGTGACCGGTCAGCCGCCCCTAGGTTTGTCATCCCCCTTGTTAGAACCGTTCGTTTCTCCGGCTACGAGAGTGGGAACTCAGCCTCCCGGTTAGACTACCGGTTTTCTACCCCCTTTTGGCGTCTGGACACGACCTGTGACGATTTCCTTGGGAACCGGTCTGAGGGGCCCGGCTAGGTTCTCCCCGTCTTCCTATTCGCAGCCAGGGACGACGGGGTTCCAGATGTCGGATTCGCACAACGTCTTCCAACGTCAGTTTTCGCTGGATCTAACTTTGGTTACGGGAGGTTCGATCATTTGCTGGCCCCAGGGGGCGTTGCCCCCTTTATACTTGTTCTGAATATACCTTTGTTCGTTTATTCCGTTCGTCTGTGCCTGCTCTCTCGCCGACGGACGTGTCGGTCGCTATTACAGAGCTAACCATGAAGAAGTATTAACCCCGACCTTTTCAGGTCATT
Organism: Megaphyllum sjaelandicum; assembly: GCA_034698745.1. Classification (NCBI taxonomy): domain Eukaryota; kingdom Metazoa; phylum Arthropoda; class Diplopoda; order Julida; family Julidae; genus Megaphyllum; species Megaphyllum sjaelandicum. The sequence goes on from JAQGBX010008333.1 coordinate 4,854, forward strand.
TTGAAGTTCCCTGATTTTCCAGGTTTTCCAGGTATGGGGAACCCTGCATTGTTCCCGTAAATAAACCTATCACTACCCCCTACAGATCTTGACATGTGGCAAACATGGAAAATGTTGACCTCAAACAAATTATCTTATAACACAATGTTTAGAGCAAAACATGTAGTCCAGACCACCAAACCATCACATACAGAAAGATGAATTTACTAAATTGCTAATTGAAAAATTTCACTTAATTTTCACAATTAAGAACATGTTTCACAGCACTGTGATTAAGTTTATGTTCCATACAGCTTACAGCTTATGAGTCGCAATGCGTTCATATGATAAATTTTTAGCATTCATCGCGTTGTTTGGTCGATGTTTTTTATTCAACTAATGAGCATGGTGAAGTGTCAAAGTCATGAAAAGTTGAAAATTCGGCCCCTTATTTAAAACACAGTAGTAACCTCGAGTAAATAGTTTGTTTCAACCAATTATGAGCTTCATCAAAAATGGATGAATTTGAAAAAAATAAAAGATTATTTAGCAAACACAAAAAAATATGATGACCATTTAGGATCGATTTTTTTATGATTTTTCTCACATTTATCCATTTTTGATCAAACTGAAAATGTTTTCTGGCAAATATCAGAATCTAGATGTATATTAAAAACGGAAAAAAGTATTTCCATAAAGCCGAATATGATAAATTACCCAAAAATAGTTTTAGAATAAATCCAATGCAGAAAATGGTCTCCTTTACTTGCACTTTATTTACAGCATGGTGACAGTTGTTTGCAGACTATTGGCGAAACTATTACTTTTCCTCGAATGATTTTCAGAACGCAACAACTTTGGAATATTGTATTAGGGTCAGCTCTCATATATATTGGTGGTTAGGATTATTCAATTAATAATTCAAAATATTTATAAGGTAATGGGGAACACTGATAAAATACCCTAATTATGAAAAGGCCAGATAAATGAAGGCTGTGAGACAGTGTAACACTCGAAATAGAATAATAATATAAAAACAATAATACTAAGTGATCCAAATGCATGTTTGAACTTAGAAACGAATTAGTTTACGGACACGACATCTGCAATAAATAAGGGAACAATTACATAGCGATCATGGCATTTATTATTATGTTCCCTTTATTACTTATTGTTCATGCACGTGAGAATGCCACATGCATTAATAAAGAGATTATAAATATGTTATAACTTAGAAATGTTCAGGATGGAAGGTTGGGTGAGTTTTAGGGTGGACGTACTTATTTCAGGAATGGCGATATTGTCCACCTGCGAGCTGGCTCGGTCTTCTCGTATGGATATTTAAACTCGGTGCAAAATTGAGAAAATGTCAGAAGACTTTCGATATGTAAATGAGAGTGACGTTATGCTCTAGTTTTTTTTCATCATTTGATGTTTATCACAATTTGATTTGTCTATGTGTATTTTGATTATAATCAATATAAAAATTTATAACTTTTAAAAATTAAATAATATTAAGTTGTAATACTTACCTTCGTTTCCGTGTGATGCTTCAAGATATTTGAAGAAGTCGCAATCCTTCAGCTGATAACCTAGGAGAAGGAAAAATCATCGGATAGAAGTATAATATTCTTATAATCTGACTTTATTATATCAAGAGATTGTTGTCAGTCTTTCAGCAGGGTATTTTAAAATCTCATCATACTGTATGCTCATAAAAAACTCAGAACTAGATGGTGCATTGCTTTAATTTTCCATGCCATAATCCAAAATTAAAGCTTGTACGTGGTTAGCTTAGGGCCCATTAGCTAACGTTTTACATTTTGCCCTGTAAACGTTTGCAAAATTGCCAATAATTTTGATGTTTAATTCTTGAATTTTTGTTTGGAAATCATGGAGAATATAAAAAATTTGTACTTAAAAAACGTGGTAAATTTTGCCACATTTCTACCAATAGGCATTGACCAAACATTGACCAAAAAAATGACTAGTTGTAAACATAATATTTCTCGTTAGCAGGCAAATGAAAACAAATGTATTATATTTAGTGCATTGCATTTAATATGTTTAAACAAAACAATACATTTGCAAAAAGTAGGAAAACATTTAACAAAATACAAATGATTATATTATGTTGGAAAAGTCACTCTGCAATAGTGCCATTGCTATTTAGAGGCGGACCCCCACGGATAACAAGAAGAAGACGTCACTATGTCCTTTGGCCACTGACCAATTAGGTCAAGCACTTGTACCTCCCCTTTTTGTCTGCTACGCCCCTTTGGGGTACTGAAATAAAGTCACTTGCTGTTAACTGTCAACCTGTGTGGATGTGCTGCTTTTACCTCTGTTAAAAACAACAGGTTATGGGCCCAGCACGCTTCCACTGCACATTTTAAACAAAGTGAAAAACGAAAATTTGCAATCCAATTGCAATCCAATTGCAATGGAATCAAACTAAAGACAAAAAACTGGACCAAGTGGCAACTGTATTTTCGAAGATATCTCGAAGATTTTCAACAAAGAAAGGAAATTCGACCAACTAGGCCTAAACATCGGAATTCAAGATGGCAGAACCAAGCAGGATCGAAAAGCTTTCAACCGAGAACTACAGCACGTGGAAGATGCAAATCGAAGCAGTATGCGTGTCTAGAGGTACGTGGGAAACATTATCCATAAAATCTGAACGTCCTACTATAAATCAAGCAGACCCTGCATCAGTGGCAGCAGCCAAAGCATGGGACTAAGCTGATGCAAAGGCCAGAAGCGATTTGTTACTCTCACTGACCACGCCGCAAGTCAAACTATAACTATAACTATTTTAGTTTTGAAAAGCCATCAGATAAAGAGTTTAAAACTCATCCTTGGCTTAGAAAAGAAAATTTGCATTCCTAAAAATATTGCATCACATGGTTGAATTATTGATTTTGGAACAGATACTCATGATAAGGATACATCATCTGATGTCGAACTTGCTAATACGAGTGAAATTAAAAATTTAAATGTTCATGTTAAATCTTCGAGAAAAACAAGCCGTTCCAAGTTTAATACAGAATGAAATTTTAACTGAAACAAAAACGTTGCTATTTTTAATTGATGAAAATTTAAAAAAATCTCTTACAGAAGCTTTACTAGAAAGTAACATTACATTTCAAAAGAATTCTATGCTGAGTCAAGTTCTAAACAGTGACTCAGTAATTGTGGAAGCTGTGGGGTCAATTCACAGGCTTCAAGGGTATTGTGCTGAAAATCTCGGACTGGTTGAATCTATTAAATGTTTCCTTCCAACAAACAAGGAAGGAAAACGTGAAACCTTTCAATTTGTTCCTCCTTTTTAAGTCTTACAGCAACAACTTCAAAATGAAAAAATTCTAAATGAAATTCTTTCAAAAAGAAGTGATTCCACATTGCTTAGGGATTATGCTGATGGTTTGTTGTGTCATGGCCATCCACTTTTCTAAAAAAAAACACCTAGTTTGCATCCATATACACTTCTATAGTGATGAGTTTGAAGTTGTAAACCCATTAGGATAAAAAAACCATTCATAAAATGTTATGCTTTTATTTTACAATTGGCAATCTTTCAGTAAAATATCGATCACAACTTGTGAGGTCTCGGGTAGCCTTCAGGGCTTAAGAAGGCGACCCAGACCTGAAAAAAGGCGAGTTCGACACAGAACTAGATCATAAAACCCTTTGGGTTTATTGAACAATATTAAGGGGGGTGAAACCCTCCAAAACAAGTACTAAAAGATACAAACGCATTAGCGCAGCGCAGCGACACGAACCAACAGGTTAGATGAGAGGCAAGGCGGCTGAGCAGGCCGCCTCGAGCATGAGGCAACCACAGAAGCGAAGCCCGAGGAAGGAGCCCGAGCAACTGCCAGGGCGACTGAGCACACGCACTTACTTAATGACTACTTCACACCACGGAAGCCAAGAAGAGAAAGAGCATCTTAGCTCCTCTGTACTGGGTTTAAATAGGGTGCTTTCCAACCTTGGCTAGCACCCATGACATTCCAATCTGGAATGTCTAAATTCAACTTCCAATTATGACATACTCAATTTGCATAATGTTAATCCCTTTTAGGAATGTCATCCTTTGGCTTGCATCATTTAATCCATCTCCGGAATGCACTAATTGCTTACATGACGTTAATCCCTCTCAGGAATGCCATGTAATCACATACATGACCCTGGCCGTTCCTCACCCCCCCCTCTAGACCGTAGCTCCTCCGGAGCAAGGTATCACACAACGTAATGGAGCTCGTGCTTGGAACTAATCAAAAACAAAAACCACAAACTCATTAAAATCAACACATAGTCAATAAATATCTCCTAAAAACAGCAATCAAGAAACACAAAACTCGTTAAAATTAGCACAACAATCAATTACTATCCCCTTAAAATCACTTTTCTTGCACTTTTCATTCGTTTTTTTCTATCACTTTCATCCATACCATCTCAGACACCATTTCTTTCCATTACTGCCTTCCGACACACGATGACTTCCCATCAAAGGCCAACTAAGCTTACGTAGGAGTTGTCCTAAGAAAAGGATTCTTAAATCCAATGATGAACTGATAGCCCACAAATTGGCAGCTATCGATAACGTATAGGCGGCCAAATCTCCATTTAACTTCACAAAGTATCTCGTGAAGAACTTTATCCCAAGGATCTTTTCCGTACTTCTTCCTTTTTCGGGGGCAGCAGCATGACGAGATGGAGGGCTCCCTCCAGCAACTGTGATGGTGTATTCTGCCACCATCTGTGATGTCAGGAGCAAGTTTACTTCTCTTCTTTTAGTGGCTTTTGATAGACAACGATGACGGTAATTGACCCATCCTCGACGAAGACGACATTCAAGCCCACCTCCTGGTGACTGAGACGACAACAGAACAGCAATAATGTTAATCCCTTTTAGGAATGTCGTCCTTTGGCTTGCATCACGTTTAATCCGTCTCAGGTATGCACTAATTGCTTACATGACGTTAATCCCTCTCAGGAATGTCATGCAATCACATACATGACCCTGCCCGTTCCTCACAAACTAAAACATATACATCTTTCAATTCTGGTAAAAGATAAATTAGTCAAAATGCATTCTTATGATAAAGTGCCGGAACCACTTATTGCAGATTTGCAGGCTTTAGGAAGTAGTGTAAGATTGATGTAAATGGGTTTACAATGAAAGTATTTGCAACTGTAGCAAGTGTTTCAATGGATAATTTGTCAGCTCACCATTTGGGGGATTTAACAGATCTTTTCAATATGGAAGAATTTGAAGGGTGTGTATGGCAACAAAACAAACCATAGAAGATACCTTAAGTGAGAGTGATGTCATTTTACGCACTGCCGTTAACCACTCACAACAAGTTATTTCAATTGAAGAATTGCTTGAACTAAAGGCGGTATATGGTGTTAACAGTCACTGCCCATTTGACAAACTAAATTTTTAATGTGATTAGTTGCTTGCCTCCATACTGCATGCATGATGTCTTGGAAGGCATCATTCCAACTTTATTAAAGCTAGTTTTAAAAAACTTGTTAATAAAAACATTACTTTGGATCTTATCAACTATGAAATTAGCCACTTTAAATATGGAACATCCAAAAGCAACAAACCAACTGAATTGCCAAAATCAGTGTTTAGCAAAAATGGCACAGTTTCAGGCAAAACTTCTGAAAGATTTTGTTTATTCCTGTTGCTGCCATTTACAGGTATCCCAGCCACTTTTAAGCTTGACTATATAGGATTTATAGGACATTTTGCCCCAAAAAATAGGACAAAT
>JAQGBX010008334.1:0-10620 GCA_034698745.1 Megaphyllum sjaelandicum
GTGTACAGTGACCAGTGTGTGTTGTCTTGTTTGCAATTTTTACATTGCCAATGTACCTTAAAAAGTGACCAGATAACGGATGAGTCACGTACCATCTTGCCTTAACCCTTGGACATGATGATTCTGTACTTTTTTGGTTTTGTGGTTTTTTTAATACGTGTGTTACAGTCTACATGTATAAGTGCAGTGTACATGTTCAGTATTTTAATTTGATTCAGCCATTCTTTTTATAGTGAACACCTTTGTACAGTGACCAACATAGCATTTTTTTGGTGGTCACTCTTAACAGGTTTTACTGTATATAGGTTCATTATCCGTTCATACAGGAATTACCTGAGATAAAGGCCAATATCTACAAAAGGATGTGACGAATACAATTTTACCTGCATTACACATTTGGAACGCCCAATATATAAATTTAATTGAAAACATCATTTTTGACACGATAATGCACGCATTAATCCAATGGTGGCGCTTTTTCAAAATTCTGGTTATTTTTTAAATTTAAAATTAATGCGTGGAATATTTATGAATGTATAACTCAGGCAAAAATATTGAAAATTTCAAGAAAATGTCAACGTGTTCTTATATGAGCACAAGTGTCAACTTGTGAAGGACACCTGTGAATTTTTTTAAACATTTTTTCAGGAATGTGTATACCACAGTATACGGTATATTAGATATGGAAATATGATTATTTATAAAACATGCATGATTAAACCGTGTTAGAACACATCTTCGGAACGCCATTTGCACGTTATACTAACGTCTTAAAGTATATATACATTATGTGATGTACAAAATCGGAAATGGGCGGGCTCCAAATGGAATTGACAGCTTCTGAAAACATCACGTATAGTATTTTTAGAAACAAAATGTCGTGGAACACGACTTGCAAGCAAATATATAGGTCAGTTAAGAACGACACATGTTTTTAAAAAGTTTTATGTGAAACACTTAATTAAAAAAAATTTCAAACTTTAGGCGATCGATCGAAGTTTCATCGCATAGTTTATTTCAAGTGAATCAAACGTATGCGCCTATTTCATCAATTTTAACGTAAAGCACATGCAATTTTTAACATGACCAAAGCAAAAGTTGTATCTTGACTCGAATCAAAAAAAATTCTAAATATTGATGCACCTCTTGGTCTTATTTTGGCACACAAGACTATGGGTTTTTTTTCAAATCTAATTATATGTACAAATTATTTGAGATCATTATGTGAAGCATAGAAAACACAATCCTTTTCCGATTGATAGTTGGAAGCAATCTTGACAACAACAAGTAATCAGAGGTCATATTTGAAACATTTCACCAGTTGTGCTGTATGCATGATTTTGATGTTGCATGATTTTGATGTTGCATGTAATAAAATTCTCTGTCAATTTAGATGGTGAAAGATGATGATTTTTGTCATGCAGGGCTAAAATCACATACATTTGTTATAATCCAATGGTTACTTTCCATAATGAAATTCGTAACATAACTGTATTTCATCAATTAATTCATATACACAATTATATTTAAACTAAATAAAGTGTACATTAAAATGTAGTTAAGTGAAGAGCTCAAAATGACTTCATACTTACCCATAACATTAAAAAGCAAATAATGCAGTTGCGTGAAAAGCTTCAATTACTTGCAAATAATGCATTTTAGACATACAATATTTGCGGATTAAGAATTAATCAATTATATATATATGATAACAAACACACGCTAAAGGGGTTTTATACTTTTCTTGACAAGATTATACAATTATTCGTGTCCAATGTTAAAATAGGCATGCATGTTCAGATTTTACAATATTATACTATGCACATGTATACATGTAATCTTTTCAATTTCATACTTTAAGGGAGTATAGATTACTTGAGTCATTTGTCCTTCAGGTATATAAGTTCCCATATAATTCAACATTTACGTTTTAAAGCTGGTTTAATCATCTATGTGCATAAGTTTTTCCATCAGAAAAGGTTGAAAGTGAATAGCAATTAATAATCGCTACAAAATTTCAACCTCGAAACCTCTCAATTATCCTGGTATAATGCATATCATGCTATATATTATCCGCAAATTAACTAAAAACCACTTTTTGTGAAAATCGAGAAAACGAAGAGCTTTTATTGCTGCCATTTTATCACGCAACAGCAAATGTAACTTCTTTGTGCGGTATTTTCAAGAGTTTTTGTTTATATTTTAATTTATAATTAAGTTAGTCATAAAGCTATAATATATAATTTAGAAGAAATCCCCTGTTGTAAATGACATTTCGAGTTTACAACCTCCGTTGTACAATTATTATATATCCGTGTTGTTTTAGTTTCATTTCTTTGTTTAACATGCGAGTTAACTAAACATATTGATCATGAAAACACAAAAAATTCTCAAATTTATAACTAGAACATGCATGAAGTTTTCTGTAATTTAACATGGTAGACATACTGAACTTTTACTATCTCGAAGCATGTAAATAATTATTTTCAAAACACGCTTAATGTTGCATGTCAAAGATGTTGAACTTGGGATTATTGCAACATGTCTTAGACACGATTTATGCATGATCAATTGTTTGCACCTATGTTTTGAACATGATATTCTGCATCTTCAAATTTTTGGATTTTATGAATGTTAATTAATTGACGAGACTTATTATTCCTCAAACAATGTTATTTTTTAAAAAAAAAAATAACATTGGTTGAGGAATAATTAAGTCTCGTCAAATAATACATGTATTTTGAACATGTCGAAAAAATGTTCCCAATGGATGAACATGATAAAAAACTATGTCAAAGCTGCAATTTGACATGTAAAAGTCACCAACATATCCATGTTAACTGAAATGAAACATGTTGTCAATAATGGCGCACATGCATTAACATGTTTAAATACCTATACAGGTACAGTACATGCATAAGTAACGCATAAAACGCGTCACATATTTTGTATTTATGATATTCCTACAAGGAAACATCGAAACTGCTAAAATGCTCCGACATATATGTCGAGAGAACGGCTAATTGGAATACTTGTAACATCTAATTTGAATTCCGACCACTTGAAGATGGCTTCATTGATCTAATTTGAATAGTATGTTATCATACATGTATCATACTTTCTGAAATTTTATCAGCTAGGAAAGATTATAGAAACAAATATCTGGGTAAAAACAAGGAAAAACTCATTCTACTTAATATATTAATCATGTTGTGCAAATGGTCACTACATGTCAATTCTGAATGACTTTTGCTAATTTTCATTGCATTAGTAAATTTAGACTTGTATAAATTTCAAAAATAGGTCCCAAGATGGCCGCCGCGGCACACATTTCCGGGAAGTTTTTGAATATCTTGCCCTGTCCAACCGAGCCCAAATTTGCGTGCACAGGTGATTTACACCCGACTAATGGTGCACGTAATACGGATTAGGCGGAAAAGTAGGCTAAACTTAATGAAAAGTTATAGTAGGGGACTAGCCTAAATTCAGCGTTTCAAAAGCGCGTTGGCAATTACTAAAACTGGACGAGTATAGAGGAGAAAAAAAACCATAACAAAAACAAAAGCAATTTTCGACCTGGCCCTGGGCTTATCTCGCTCTTGCGAATTGAAACTCGACTTTGATTAGAAAATTAGAAAAGTGCTTTTGCTGTGATGATGACGAAAGTGGAGGGAGGGGAGGGGTGGTTCTGCCCAGCGCAAATGTTCCTAAAGTAGGCCTAGGCGCCTTTTTGCATGGTCCGAAAAAAATTACCTTGGAAACTGCGCCATCTGTGGCCACTGGAAGCAGATGCTTTAGGATGAACTCGCTTGCAAAAACAATACATTTCGAAATATACGCTTGACTAGCTGTATTTCATTTTTTTAAAGGTACGTTGTGTACCATATCCTTGATCCAGAAATGACCAAAAATATAGTAGTTTAAGATGCATTAGCCTTAATGTATAAACATGTTGTTTTTTACTAAAATTCATACAGCGATGCATATCTCGATTTTAGTTTTCAGCGTGATTTGAAACTGCAGAATTCATTTTAAAATCAATTATGTCCATTGTATGCATGAACCTCCTCGTCAAAAATGACACAACAGATCAATTATTTTTTATATTTGATAGAGTATGTTTTAATACATAATAATTAATGCATATAGTAAACTAAAGTGGCAATATCATTAAGCAGAAAATGTGTATTTTTATTTGAATTAAGAGTTCAATTCTCTCGAAACCGGAAATTGGTAATTTTTGAGTTCTGTCCCTTTTGAAGTTGGGTTGCGACCAATATACTGTACATAGGAAATTGTTGGCTGAAATATAGGAAATTTCTTCGATTTGTAGTTTAACAGGTATGGGAACTTATAAAAATGCAATCTTTATGGGAATGATAAAGCGAAAATTTACAAAGTGGAATAGCTATTATAATGACTTTAATGTATAAAGCTATATAAACTTAATGAAAAGTTAACTGGTGACTAGCTTAAATACAGCGTTTCGAAATTGCGGTGCAATTATGTGATAAACAATAACCTATTAACATAATCTTAAATGGCCATGCATATGATAATTTTGTTTTAAAAAAATTAAAGAACTAGAACAATTAGCAATTTCGTATACACTAGATCGTAACCAATCGTATTACCTTAACGATCGATAATAACAACTTTCATTCCAGTTTTTTATACAAGTGTGTATTTATTTAATCGAAAACCACAAAGCAATTTTAACAATGAATTCAAATATAAATTATTTTAATGTTGCCTTCGTGGTTTCTATTACCTTAAACGAAATTGGTTTATTATTTATTTTTCGTGAAATAATGCAGGATATTAAGATTCAATTTAGTATTCTTTATGATCTCCATGCTATTGTGTGAATTTTCATTTTATCGCTCTTGAGTATCCCGTATTAATTGACCGCAATACTCATATAATTTGCATAATGTTTCCTAATATTCAGCAAATATACGTAATGTCCTATTATATCGATGAATTTTTCTATAGTGTCCTACATTATATCTATGTATTTTTCTATAATGTTGACACGAGATGCTCGCGTACCAAGTACGGCGCTCCATGCAAATGGCGCCACGTGTCTTACGCGACTTGTGCTGAAAACTTTAATTTTGTCGAATTTCAGTTTCGATGCCAGCAAATCCACCAAGGGGGCGTCCAAATTGAGGAGGGATTTAATCAACGCTGAGATCGCCAACCTCCGTGACCTCTTGCCTTTACCATCGTCCACCCGCCAGAGGTTATCGCAGCTGCAACTGATGGCGCTGGTGTGCGTCTACGTGCGGAAAGCCAACTACTTCCAACAAGGTAAGGTGACGTTGATGACGCCATTTTCTCCAAGGTGATAAAAATTCTCAATTATGTTTTAGGAAGCATAACGCGGGTTTTATAATAAAAATGGCGGACTCCATCGTTTTCGTCACTACCAAGTACATGTAATGAGCCAATAAATTACTAGCTGGTAGTGGCAAAAATGAGAGAACTTGCCAATTAACTTTATTGCTAACATATACTGTACCTACCAACTGAGGAAGATACAGGATCATGCACGAGTTCATCAGTTTGGATATTTTTTTCATAACTATGTTTTTTAAAGTATAAATACGTTTTGTAAGCTTCCTATTTCGCCTTACATGTACATGTATATTTCAAAATTGGTACATCTTAGGACATGATCTTCTTTTAAATGCTCAACGTTTAGGCGCTCTGGCCTTCATCAGGAGTTAAAATCTCCTCAGGGCACCTTGAAGGAGTATACTTCATTAATTAATAATGACAGGGTGATGAAAAAACCCATGAAAACACGGTCAAAAGATTCACAGCTAGCATATTAAAAAAACAATTTCTTAATTCAATTTCCAGAGATAAACAGCATATACATGGCGATTCCTAACTATGGGGACAAACTTCGAGTGGTGATTCCTTTCAGAACAAAAGACAAAAAAGACCCATATACCTGTTGTTGTTGTTTTTGTTTTTGTTTTTGCAAAAAAAAACAAAAAAAACTTTTCTCGTTGTTTAACATGTTGCAAGACAGCGAACTGGAGCAAAATACACATGTACTTACATGTTTTCTAGGTATATTTTAGGTAGGCTACTCTCAGGGTGTGGGATGTTGTGTTTGGTAACATATTGTACAATTTTATTAATTGTAATGCTCTAAAAAAACTAAAAAATACGCTATATATTTTTTATTGGGGAATAATTTTTACTCCAGTGATAGAAACCATTAACTCTGCCGTTTTAAAAATTACTGTCATCCTTTTCGTCTATTTTTTAATATAAATAAATCAATAAAGTGAATGCACGTGTCAGTTCCCGAGCAATTTTTGAATTTTTTTCTATACTTATTTAACTTATTTCCTATTTAATATGCTTAAAATATACGACAAAATGTTGAAGACTTTTAAAGTCCAAAATTTAATCACAAGTCAATAATATTTGTTAAACTTAATATTTTTAAAAGTTTTATAATAGTGTAACATGTTTAGGGTTTAGCACAACTTTATGTAAACTATAAGATTATGATGCATCTTGTTTAAATTAATATGTTCAAGATTCGTCAGTTCGTCGTATTTTGGGCGTTATTATTGACAGTGTGACGAATTTAGCCCTCAGGTACTTTAATTTGAAGGTTGAGGATAAAGTCGTTCTTCGGTTTTCCCAAGACGGAACTGTTCTGGTTTTTGGGTTGCAGCGTTTCTATTTATTCATTTTTCTTGAACTTTACAATTCTTGTTTACAAATTTACAATCCGAAAAAGTTCTCGGAATACATGTACCGATTTCCCAAGCATTGCTTTCACTCGAATAATTTCAAATTTGTAAAAAAAAAACCATGGGAATCATTTTTTGGTCCAATTTCAAACATTATGTTATTTTTGAAAACAATGTATTCGCCTCAACGGCAGTTCATATCAACTAAATTTGAAATGGGAAAACCAAGAGGAAAACCATCATGTTTTCAGTGCTTTTTTTCCCTTCTTTTATTGAAAATGTGCCTCACTCAAGGTCCAAACTTATACATTTCCATCTCACTGGCTTTTAACATGTTTGCTTATTTATTAACTTCTGGAACGAACTCGCACCCAACGGCTGTCAACAAAACATTCCAGAAGAATGTTTGGCAGTGATTTAACCCTGTTAAATTGCGCTATTAAGACATTGGTCCGCATAATGTGATGTTAATGCGCAATTAACAGGATATAAATGGGCTGATTTGCGAAGCACGTCCACCGTGCATGTAGTACAAGTATTTTAGAAGGTGGTAAATTCCCCGTTTTTTCCCCCCATATCTTCGCATATGCTGGTATATAAATTTTCGTACTGGCAGGATCCTACATCGCTGCATAAATTGTTCGCTAATCCGTGGCCCGGAATTTTAAGTGACTCTAAAAAGTTGTGAATTTTGGTAATAAATTTGGTAACGCTTTTCTGAAAGAGACCTGGAAACAAAAATTATGTTGTAGGTTTGTAATTTGTTTAATTTAATGTACTAGGAAACAGTGTTCTTGACTAATTTGCACGCGTTAATTAACATCCATTTGTAATTTTTCACAACATGACATTTTTTTTTCAAAACCCCTTTTCGTAATGTCAAAATATGATTATTTGCATCGTAATGTCAAAAAAGCTATAATTTTCGGAATATAACGTACAGAAATTTTATTAAAACATGTTTGTTTCCATGTTGCTTCTCTTGTAAAGTTTCTTGGGAGAAAAAATGTCATATTATATTGTAACGTCAATGTACGTATTCTATAAAACAAAATAAAAATGACAAAAACATCGAATCAACTGCCCATAAATATCAATAATGCAAATTTAAATATTTTTTTAATAATCACACTGTCCTGTAGAAATACATGCATACTTTTAAAAAGAATGAACATTGTTTTCCATGTTTTTAATTATCTGAATTTGGTTTTAAATGCAAACATTAAGTAATTTTTTTTTAAATCTTGCAAGAAGCAGAAACAATAATATTAGTTTATTGTTTAGAGAAAATATAAGTATCAGCAGTTTAATAAGAACACTTTTTTATCTCAATACTTTTCACTGCATAAAAGTCCAGCGACCTTCCTTACCTATTAGATTTTTATCAATTAATTACTGTGTATTTATTAGTTATATTTTCTCTGGCTTAGACAAATTAAAGTAAATGAGGTTAGTTCAAGAATAAATTCATAATAGTTATAACATGCAAGCTGTTTATTTATGGGAGGTTCATTTGAGATATAGTTTTTGTAATTTTTATTTATTTTATTAAATATGCATATGAATCATTTTTTTATTTTTGCGGTTCCGAAAAATAAAGTAATTTTAAAATTTTTACGCTCTATATTTTAAGAATAAATGCGCGTTGTTGCATTCTTTTTCAACGAAAAATGACGTTTTCCTCAAAATTAAATTAAAAAGCAGAATTTTTATAAAAACCTTCTTGGAATCAATTCTTTCATTTTAAAAAAAAATCAATAAAAGAATAAAAGAAAATGTAATTTTAGTGAGAGTTTTCTCATCGTTGGCAATTTGGATTAAGCAACCTTTCTAACAGAAAAACATTCTATTTACAATCTGTATACCATATCTTTTAAAACGTTAATTTGAAATATGCAGTCAAGACATGACTGCATGACTGAAATATTTCAGTCAAGACATGAAACATTTCAGTCAAGACATGAAACATTTCAGTTTAGTTAACAAATTTTTCTCACACATTGGGGGAAATGTTCCATATATACATGTACTGTATATAGGAATTAAAGGTTTTGGTATCAGTCGTTCTGGGCTCGATCCTAGGTGTTCGATTTTTTTTACTATCCTAAGGCTTTTCTAAATCTCATACATCTAATACAAAAAATCGAAAATTTGCACAGTGAAATACATATAAATAGTAACGGAAACAGTTTTTCCTCAAAGTAGAACTTATTCAAAGAATCATTGTTGTTCCTAAAAAATAAGGTTCAGGATTCTACATTTTATTGCTTTTTAAAAAAAACTAAAACGGGAGGAATTAACAATTTTTTGAGCCTCTATAATTATGGATCACCAGATACTGTGCATTTCAATGATTTCCACTTTTATGGATAAAAATTGTTTCAATGATGTCAGTATATTATTCATTTCACTGTCCAAATTCCCCATTTTCCACGCAATATGATTTTAAATAAAAAAAAATCATTCGGATATTTTTTTTTAAAAAAAAGCGCCATCTAGGAGTCAATACACGCCACATCGAGTAATTCATTTAAAAAATACCTAGTTACAGTATTTACCTTCATCATCAGTTGTATTCACTAAAAAAAAATTTATTATAAGTAATTTAAAGCTGCTGATGCATTAGGGTACGAGCACGTTGAAACTTATCAGTGTCGGTTGCCAACTTATTTCGAACCAGTGTCGCGTAGTGGTATTGCAGACCCTTACCACTAGGCGACAGTGATTTTCAAGGACACTGATAAGTGACAACGTGCTCGTACCCATGCATTGATTCTTATATGCACAAATGCGCTTTGTCCAAGCGTGTCCGTGCTTGTATGAAAGCTGCACAAACTTGTTATGTAGACATACTGTATGGAAATTTGATCGAATTAAGCGATGAGACGATCCAATTAAGCGGCATTTTTAATGCAGGGTAGTATAGGAAAAAATCCGTTCTGAAGGTTTTGATCAAATAAAAGGAAATGAAGTAAAAAATTATCAGTTTGGCAAAACTGCGTCCATGCCAGACATGCACTCGGAATGCATACCACTGCGTGTCTGCGTGAAAACCTCATTTTTGGACCGCTGATTTTGCACATTCATAAAGGTGCACTGAAGTCGGATGATCGATCGAAGATAACCGATCGCCAGCCCAGCCAGGGGGCGCTTCGGAGGTCAGGGCCGTCCACCTCCATTCTGTTGGTATTGTTGTTGTTGCTGTTGTTCGGCCCGGGCAAGTCTAACGAGATCGGCGGCTGATTGCTGGGCCCCGTGCAATATGAGCGCATTAATATCTGTCCGGGCTGGAAAAAAAAGTGGCGAAAAAAAGCGAAAATGTGAGTCGACCTCCGCGGGATCAAGGACCCGGGTTCAGGTCAACCGGTTTGCCACGCACGTATACCTCTAGAGCCCCGCACCCCCGCTCGCCTTGCACTCATTTCGCAGTTTGCATCGATTGGGATCTGGTCGGTTTTTTACGCCAGAATTCATCTCCTCGCAGGCACCGTAAATCCAGCTTGGCCCTGTTGTGGGGTCAGAGTTCGGCCGCTTCGGGGCGCCCTTTCGCCGCGGCGTGAGAGCGGTAGATCGTTGCTTAGATTTGGGGCCACGTACGAGAAAAGGATCGATTTTTCATTTCTCTAGGAATAAGGTAATGAGAGCATTTGGCGAAAGCATTTGCTCGGGGTCGAATGCCAATGCGAAAGTATTTGCCTTGAGTCGAATCGCAATGCGAAAGTGTTTGCTCTGGGTCGAATGTCATTGCGACCAGGGCCGCCTTAACCCATGGTAGGGCCCCAAGGCTTCAAGCTTCTTTGGGCCCCTCAAACACCCCCCATCCCTCAGTAAAGGGCTATTCAAAAAGGACGTCCATGAAATTTTCCCAAAATTGGACTCCCCCTACCCCCTGGCCACA
>JAQGBX010008335.1:0-10620 GCA_034698745.1 Megaphyllum sjaelandicum
TGCTATATAGAATTATCGATTACGGATTTTCATATAGTTTTAATTGAGAAACCACCCACGTAAAAATATTTCTAGATGTCATCGTCGAAATGACCCGATAAAAACATGCGATGTTAATTTTTGAAACCATGCAGCGCATTTTTTAAATAGTAAAAGCGATGTAATTACTGTGCATGGACATTATCTATTTGTATATATCGTTAAGAAATAAATGCGTATTGCTAAATAACATTATAGCTTTATGCACATGTACTTTGAAATAAAAATAAAAATATTTGAACGAGTTTTAAGCCGATTACGCTAATTATAGTATATCATATTCAAATGCCATGCACGCACAGACGATATCAACAATAGATTTACGAGTATAGTTAAATTATAAAGTTATAAAGCTTTTTGTAGAAATAAAACACTGCTGAATTCGATCCTAAAGGCATCCCACTATATACTTTGTTAATTAAGGGTATATTTACGTATATGAATCAGTATGAATATAGCATTTTTATTTACCATATTACATGGCTTATTTTTTTTAATTTTTTAAAATATATGCACAGTTTATATACTATCATAACTAATCTTAAGCTACGCCCACTTTGGTGAAAGCAGAGAAACTTTTGTGGCTAATTCCTACCATTTGTTTAATAAATTAAACAATAATTTAATACAAAAGTTATACATAATTTGTTCATACGAGGGGTGTTCATTAAGTTTTTCCCCAATCATTAAAAAAACGCAGTATGGATTTTAATGAAATCCGCTGGAAAAAAATTTCCATCGTCCCTGAACATATTTCAAAATTAGAGATATATACGTTTCAAAAATGGAGTCCGAGGTGATTTAGTGGTTCAGCATGCATCGTTTTTAAACATTTGAAGGCATTTCAGGATCAGAAATGCGTGACAATTAACGTTTAAGGTTCGAGTAAAATCCGAACGTTCGGTCTATGGGAGTGGATTGGTCATGCAGTTGAGAAATGTGAAAGATGGCGAGAGAAGTGGGAGTTGAGCGTCTCGAACAAATGCCGAAGGCTTCAACTTTTTTTGAGCGAGGCAAACACTCACCGCCAGAAAGATGGGGAAATATTGCTCCCAAAATCAATTTTTTTTAAGCAATAGATGCCACGGGTATTTCTCTACCAAATTTCAATAAAATCCATATTACATTCGGTTTTTTTATAAATGATTGCGGAAACCTATAGGCTAACAAGCACCCCTCGTATTTCTTCCATGAACAACTGGCAACACATAAGCAACAAGAAGTTCCTCTAAACGTTTCTCCCAGTGTGGACATATAGTTTTAGATTTAAAAGGCACATCTAGCACATTAAATTTAATAATCCTTTAATAGCGCGAAAGTTGGGAGTTGGGCAGCTTCGTTTTTAAAGTCGCACGCGATATATACAGTATAGAACCTCCGTAAGTTGACCACCCAAGGGCGGAAACAAAATGGTCAACATAGGGAGGTGGTCAATGCATATGGAGGTCCATCTCGTATAAATTAATGTCGGGGTAACCAACCAGTGTATGAAAATTTGGTCAACATACGGAGGTGGACAACATATGGAGGTACTAAGTTAAAATCAGCGAAATTCCCTCCTTTGTTTTTTGCGAGAATGTTTTGCTTTATAACTACTCCAGTCGCTGAAATTTTTTGACAAAATACGCCCAAGACATGAGTAAACAACTCGACAAAGACCAAGCAGGTGAAATGCACCGAACTAATAAGTGAAATAGGCAGTAATTAAAATAACGATCTTATCGACGAAAGCAACATTCAGGTGGAGGAATTACTCCGACCAAGTTTTAATCGGAGCAACCTTCTTGAGGTAGGCTATACAGCCGCGGAACATTACCAGAAAATGGCATCATTACAAACGATATAATTATACAAATTAGTAGACAATTTAGCCTAATAACAATGATTAAAATAATGACTGTCAACAACTAACGATTTGTATCCAAAAGCTAAAATGTTGGCCACTCGCTGCAAGCGTGCATTCATTCATCGATGCAAAAATTATAACCGAATACATGTACTAGTATATATAATATGCTAATTGTTATCGTTCGGCCGATTTAGAAAGGAGTCAAAGAGTTATTTAATCTCAGCGAGAGGATTTCGTAAACTTTTTAATGATATAATTGCATAAGGATGAAACCCGGCCATCCAAGTTTTGTACATATGTTACGCAAGGCACCGAATCATACTTGGCATAGAATACTGTACAGTAGAACCACCAAAAGCATAATGCAATACAGTCGAACCTCGTTAATTAAAGAAGAACGGCAACATTTGTTCGTTTAAACCGTACATGGTTTGTATTATCCGAAATCAGACAAAACATGACTGCATGCAACAATAAGAACTAAAGTTTTATCGAAGTTTGGATAAAATCCTACACTTCGAATGTATGGATGGCAATTAAGGTAGGCCCTACATGTATATATGTATACTGCAATTTCTGTAGGGGGAATTTCCCGTTATAACGTATACCTTATTTTTTATATTAGAGCTTTATATATATATCGTAAGTTGACCCGTTAACGCTATACGTATAACGTTATTTCGTTAACGTCTTCAATACGACTTTGTATACCGGCATATAGACGGGGAATGAAAATAAATTCGTAGTATTAGAAATTCGTATATATAAAGCGAGTTTTTATTGATGAGGTACCAATGTATATATTCAACCCTTACAAAAAACGTGTTTTAAAAATGGATGTGGGGATTGGGCAATTTTCAAAGGCGTTGGACAACACCCCTAAGAGTAAATGCTAAACAGGGGTCAGCCAGGGAGGACGGAGGGACCTCTGGGTTGGTCAGAAAACTTTTGACATTGACCAATGCGCCGATTGAATTATGTATTTGAGAAAATGAAGTATAGCAGACAGTTTCCCCAATTTCTCACAGTCAGTCCCTCCGTGTCCAGACATTCGCCGCTATGGCTTATGACAAAATTCGCCACTAACGAGGCCCCATTGCGTTTATCAGATGTGACAGGGCCAGGTCAAGATGGGTCAACTATAGAGAAGGGCCCGCGATAAGCTCAAACGAGCGACGGACATAAACATTGAACAAACAACGTATTCCAAAGTTCGTTCACTTGACACTGAGAATGCAACAGGTTCTTATTCAAGTGTTAACAACAGAATTCACCGATTGACCAATAAACTTGGTTGCAACTGGGCGCAGCGGGTCACGTATGGTCAATTTTTAAGTTGAGTTATAATGGAACGTTCTTATAAACCGAAATACATACTGTACACTGTGCTCGAAGAATTTCCCTATTTTTAACATGCATGCAGGGCGAGTCTTTTCAACTAAAACGAGCGACTATATCAGTTAAAACAAATATTAAAAGTCATAATTGTCAGGACGTGGGGGATTTAGAAGGGAGAGGTCAAAAACAAATCTTGAAAACACGTCACAAGATGTTGTCTCCGTAAGTTGTGAAGAAACAAACCTGCACGTTACAATTGCAAAAGTGTGGAGAATGACGTTATATCACGAACAAAAAACGCAGGATAAAATACGTAAGATTTACAATAGAAAAAAATGCAACACCCCCCGCCCCCTTTATTGCATTTTTAACTTTATCTCCACTATATGGAGATACCACCTTAATGATGACCTTGCGATCTTGAAAACACGTCACAAGGTGGGGGTATCTTCGTAAGTTGTGAAGAAACAGTTTCCCAAACGTTCCGACAATATCATTTCTACAAGTATAACCATGCATACTTAATATCCTAAATTTAAATATGAAATGTAAACACCCTTAATTGTATTTATTTGGAAAACGCGCGTTTTAATATTTAACGACGTCGTAATGACATTTTTACTGTTATAAATACAAATTGCTACAATATCTAAGTTTAATAAAAAATTGTATAATTCCATGGAATTCCCCACAAAAAATATTGAAATCCTAAAGGCCATTCAACGAATGCTTTGTCCTTCATACAGTATATATATAGGCATGCAATTGTCACAGAAAAGCTAATTAATAATTCATAATAGTCCTTCGTTTTAGTATAGCATACGTCAGTACATACGCAGCATTTTGATAATCATTTCAAGATGATAACAGTAGCTTTCGATGCCCTCTTTGTTAAATGATATTATCTATATATTCGATACAACGTATCGCATTATATTCAGTTTTATTCCACAGATACTTTCCAAGTCGTAAATTAATCGTGTCGAATTTTTCGTCGAACACTATACAGTAAACTAATTAGTAAAACCATGATCAGTTAGACGCGATCGTCGAATAAAGGTAATGGTGGCACTACGTGGCTTCCAGTGAAACGAAATGTAGCACTTCCTCGTCATGAATTCATTAAATGCATCGAGGTGAAAAACGTTTAATGAAAACACGACCTTTTCTCCTTCACGCAATTTCAAATGTAACCGACAAAAAATGCAGATGCATACACTCGTGATAAAGCCTTATACAATGTACGTGTATACATCCATCGTATAGGTGTACGTTTACGCAAGAAATCCTCGAAATACACACCAAAGACAAAAAACCATGCCCCTATACAAATGAAAAAAATGTTATTCATTTTTACTGCTTCCACCCACCCTAAGGAGAGGAAAAAGTGCATCAACGAAATAAAAAAAAAAACGAGAAAAGTGGTGGCCATTTTGAATCGGGCATTAAATGGGCCGTGCAAGGCGTTATTGCGAATCTGACACGAAATTGTACATCTGTCAGCAAAACGGACCAGAAAAACTTTTAAGTATAAAAAACCTCGGAGCTGAATTGAACGAAAGAAGAAAGAGAAAATATAGAGTAATTGAAAACTCGGGCCTTATATAGTAAAAAAATGCTCATATTCCCCAGTGCATGGCTAGCAGGAAGAACCCGAGGGCGCCATATTGTGTAAAAAGATTGATTTAAGACGAAACATTAAAAATGTTCCGTATACGTGCATAAAAGAGGAGTTCAAACGAAAGTTTCGACAAAACAGCACCAGGGGGCCTGGTGCAGCGTCGCCCCGCGACATGGCACGCAGAGGGAACGCGAGTCTAATTTCACACGAAACAAAGCATGAATCTATTGTTTACCGTGAAATATCATCCTATAGACAAATAATTTAACAATGTAGTTTCGTAGAAAAATTACCGAATTCCCGTTAATTTTAAACAAACTCGAGTCGACAACGACTGTATACATATACAACGGTGCGTGTCCGACCCCCGAATTAGCCCCTCCATTCAAAACAACGTATCATTTTTACTTCCACTATAATTTATGCATTAAATCGCCCCCAGGAAAACGAAATTGCAATTTTAATAACGTCCTCTCGAACGATTAAACGTAATGAATACCAGAAGCAAGCACACGCTGTACTGTAACGCATACATTGTACAAGTGTATCGTAAAATGTCTGGAGAAGTGGAGAGCATTATACAGTATTCTCTATATATGTTTTATCAAAACTTTGTTTATCGTTGATGAAAAAGTCATCATCCACACGTTATTCACAGTGGAATCTCATTAAGAACGGGGGTTAAGACGAATTCCGAATTCGGAAATTACAAATTTTCGGCTAAAAGTCATGAATTTTCGAGCTCCCGATTATTCGCCCAATATGTTACGTGACAATATTTAAAACGTTTCGTGTATATTCAAAGAATCCCCCCCCATAAAATTTGCAGCACCTTGCTATTCAAATATGTAGTATAGGATTTCTTCCCAACTTTGATGTTACTTCACGTTGCTGAAGTCGTGTCCTGCATGTCTGACTACTGATAATACGAATTTTCCGGTTTAAACAAATGTTGACGTCCCGTGAGATTCTCGTTTACGGTTGTTCGACTTGTAGTTTTAATTTATATTAAAAACTTCAGGCAAAACACGTATTGATAAATGCATGCACAATTGTTGACTGCATACTGTACTACACGTATACATACAGAATGTCCATTAATTTAACATTTAAGTATACATAAGTATATACATAGGCTGATTAAAAAGTTTCAGGACTTATTTTTTTAAAAATGTATAAAAAAAATGTACAAGTTAGTAGGCCATGTCATCTTCAAAGTACTTCCCTTGGGAAGCTACACATTTTCCCCACCAATGTTTCAACTGCTGGATTGACCTTGAGAACTCATCTTCTGGAATACTGTTCAGTTCCTCTGGCGATTTTTCTTTTTCCAGGATTTTGTCTTTTGATGATTAAACCTTTGTCTCCAGGTCGTATGCCCATAAACCCATGCCTCATTACCAATAATGACACGTTTCAAAAAGTTTTCATCATCATTTGTTGTTTGAAGAAGTTCCTGACAAACCTGAAATAAGTATTGTTTTTTATCCTTAATTGGTCAACAGCCTTGGGAAAAACTTTGTCGCCACTTCGCGCATCTGCAGAAGTTCAGTTAAAATTTCTTGACATGAGCCAAATGACAAACCTGGCTCATTTCAACAAACCAGGCCATTTCATGGATGGTCAGTCGACGATTTTATCGTATGAGAATGTTCACTCAGTCGAAGTTATTCACTTTGACTGATGACTATAACTTCAACTGGGCGTCCTGAACGAGGATTGTCTTCTGACGATGTCCAGCAATTCCTTGAGCCTATTGTACCACTCATGACACCCTGTCTGATTCAGACATTCATGTCCCAAAGCTTTTTGCAACATCTTAAACGTTTCTGTAAAAGTGTTACTCAACTTGACGCAAAATTTGACACAAATGCGTTGCTCTTCTTTTCGATTCATTTGAGAAAAGATCAAAAAATCGCCAAAAACGAAAAGCTTGTTTCACAAAAACGTCTGTTACTTCACAACAAAGAAGGCTGTAGAGAATCTACAAAAACAGCTGAGCACAGGACAAGTCACAGCAACTAATGGCGCATTAATTCCAATCGTCAATCTGGTGTGCACCGGTGTAGGCTACAAGGTGAGGCATACCGGTAAGTCTGTAAAGTCTTGTTGCGCCTATATACTTCCTGCAATAGAGCCGATTTAACAGAATTATGCCTCACCTTGTAGACTTCTCTGATGCTCCATTGGCGGGCAATTCAAAAAGTCCTGGAGTTTTTCATCAGCCCTCGTATACTGATTTCCGCGTGGGTTGGTGATATGCGAGCGCTGTTTATTTGGTTATAACTAATTTGCAAATGACTCGTTGATTTACAGCTGATTTTGACCTCGATAAAAATAAAACCAGTCATGGACACCAATACAAACAATTATCAAAATGAAATCAAGTTGGAAGTATGGAAGTTATTTATTCATTAGGTGTGTCAGAAGCATTGTAATTTATAGAAAAAAATTAATACATGTACTAAAGTCCCTTACCATGCAGCGAGACCACATATTTTAGTGTACCGCGGTAATTAACAGTATAAAATTCGAAAATAAAGAGCCATTGCAAATGGCATAAAAATTAAAATGTAAAGTAAGGGCTCTGGGATCCGAGCTTCCATTTTAATGAATTCCTGTTAAATAAAACATATTTTGAGGTATACTTTGAAGTAGGCTATACGATAGCTCAAGACCCTCTCACTCCCAGAAAAATGCAATTGTATAGAGGTACTCTTCAGGTTTTCCGAATCGTGTGCTTTGACAGTCACCAAGTCCCTTGCATGTGGAAAAAGAGCGATATACAGTTCATCATTTTGAACCTAGAGTGAATATTTTTTGCACACAGGACTTCTCGGCTGCCAATTTAAGTACGAGTGGTAGAGCTTCCGTCTAAGTATACCCCTAATATTTTCTTAGATATACCTGAGTAAATAGTAATATCGTGGGCAATGCTGCTAAATACATCTACATGTTTATACCCGACTATCCTTACATGCACTTACGAGTAAATATGCCAAATTTTCACATGTTTATAACATAATTTTTACACGCATGCAGCTTTGAAATTGGTTTTCCACTAGGGAATAATTTCGTGATAATGAGCTATAGCGTTGAAATAAATAGCATCATCGTATAGCGAGTTCACACAAACAGATTAACGAGCTTTGTACAAACTTGATATTTAGACCAAATAGTGTCACCATTAAAAGGGTGTAATTATTTGCTTTCTGAAGAGCCGGCTTTTGTGATCTTTCCAAAACAAGGCGTAAATATTACGTGCTTTAGGGGTATACGGCGTGCGAGCTCTGAAACGCGCACCAACTCAAAAATAAGGACAACAAACATAATGAAGGTTATTAATGGCGACGTTAAAAATAGGCCCGCGCCAACAAATTTTTATTTTGGGTGAAAAGTGATTCACCGGTCTAGTCTACATGCGCAGACTTTGAAACTGAGCAAAGCTGCCTATACGAGAACATCGTTTCGTTAGTTTTGCCAATTTAACACGTATATACATGTGCATGCAAATGTTAGATAAACGTTATATAATTTTAAAATAAATTTCAAATTTATGCGAGAATGTTGATTGAAAAGATCCACGCAAAACGTGCGCATTCATTATACTTAACGTGATAAAAATAGGTTAATTGAACAAGGATCTAGCATGCATTTAACGGTTAATTCCTATATGCAGCTTTTATAAAGTGGAATCGAGGATTTTTGTCACCTCCTGTACAATTCCCCTATTCGACGATAATATTTTCAAGCTGCGAGCAATTCAAGGGATGATTTGTAGGTGGGAGTATCCCTAATGCCATTAACAGCCCCTAGGCTGCTAGATGGGCTTACTACTGCCATCTGTGGTCAATAAAGTAACTAATTAAGTAACGGAGACATAGAACTTGGTAAAACAGGGGCATGGTGCCAAAAGTATAGCCATCGCGTGTAATTCTAGATTTTCAAAATAATATCGTTCGTTTAAACTATACATGATTAAGCAATGGTAAGGTCCAAATAACGATTTCCCTTACAAATTCAAGTATTGTATGCACATAACCTGGATCTAAATAGTTATTTTAAATGGCATATTTCATTATGAAACTGGACAAATTTCAATAAATGTGATCATACTTTTAGGCTAAATTTAAGAATTGTGTACTTTCCCTAAATATCTTTAATCTAACGACATACTCATTTAAAATATAAAAAACGAAGAAGCACTGAAATTATGCATACATTTTTTAATAATAACATACGAGTGTATATACGTAATGCAGGCAACTGTTTTTTAGTTTTATCTTTTTCAAATTAATTCAAAACAATCGCGCAAAATGCAAAAAAAATGACATTTTCTATACGATTGTCAGGAAGTGCTTAAAAACGTTAAAATATTTTGTTATTGGGTATTTTAAGATGGCATGAATAAATATGTTAAAAGTTTAACAGCAATTTTATTTTCAACTTCCCTGACTTTTCCAGGTTTCACAAAAAATTTCCCTGACAACGTGAAAAATTGACATTTTCCAAAATTGACCCTTGAAAACATTTTTTTAATTTACAAAGACAATTTTGAAAATTAACATAGAAATCTTTTTAAAAATTTAAGAAAAGAGCATGAAATTTTTTTAAAATGGAAAAATTTTGTCCTCGGAAAATGTGTAAAATTTGCGCTCAGAAAACGTGGAAAATTTTCCAAGTTTGTCCTCGGAAAATGTGGTAAATTTGTACTCGGAAAACCTAGAGAATTTGGAAAATTTGTACACGGAAAACGTGGACAATTTTCGTAATTTATACTCGGAAAACATGGATAACTTTGCAAATTTGTACTCGGAAACGTGTCCAACTTCAAGTGGTCGGAGGATAATAATGTATAAAGAAATTCGAACACGACCAGCAACGTTTTAAATATTCTTTAAATATTGTAATGTATAACGTATCTTTTCTTGTTTGCTTCAACAGATTAAACTTGAAGAATGGCACAGTGCCGAAACGTCGTTTTACTTTAAAACGTTGCTGGTCGTGTTCGAATTTCTTTACACTCGGAAACGTGAAAAATTTGCAAATTTGGACTCGGAAACGTGGAAAATTTTGCAAATTTAACTCAGAAAACGTGGAAAATTGTGTAAATTTGTAATGGATAACGTGGAAAATTTTGAAAATCTGCATGTACTCCGAAAATGTGGACATTTTTTGCAAATTTCTACTCCGGAAATGTGTCCCAAGCTAATTACCTTGCAGAAGTATTAATTTTGGATCGCCGTGACTGCGTTGAATTTCCCAGACTTTTTCAAAATAAACCATTCTTTCCTGACTTTTCCAGGTCATTTTCAAGTTCCCTGACTTTACCAGGTTTTTCAGGTCTGGGGGGATACTGTATAACTTTGGAATTGTGTTTGCATCTTTCAGAAAATTCGCTGAATATTTTTGTCGAATATCTTCATTTAATATTAGTTTAAACATTAAAAAACTGAAGTCAATATAATTATCATTGTTCGTGGATGTGTGTAAAATTGCATAACTACGTTAGAATATGCATTATTGAACATAACTATGTGACCCTCTGTCACAACGAGGTCACATAGTGTAATCTTTGGACCCGTGAAATGCCAATGAAGTTATGTATGCAAATCAACTCATCTTAAAATATGCAAATTTGGCTGGATCTGCATTCTTGGACCAGCTACAAAAAGGACAAGCAACCAGGACAAATCATCACACTTCAAGCAGAAACCAAACCGGGAGGATGGAGCAGAGACGGGATCCCATTGCGTGAGAAATGTAGCTTTTG
>JAQGBX010008336.1:0-10618 GCA_034698745.1 Megaphyllum sjaelandicum
TTCCCTGTCGTTGCCCCTAGAGCTTAAATGTAGAAATAAATTTTGAGGCACGAGCCACGCTATCCTCGGCTTGAGGAGAACATGTTTTCCTAAGAACAGCTTGGTTACATTATTAATAGTTTGACGAGTGAAAATTTCCCACGTTTTTCCAATTAAATTTTAAAAAATTTTCCATGATTTATCAAAGACAAATTTGCAATTATTCCAATTTTGGAAGATAAACTTGACACGTTTTCACGTGTACAAATTTGCACAATTTTTCACGTTTTTAAGTGTATAAATTTTCTACATTTTCCATGTTTTCGCGAGGACAATTTTTTTAAATTGTCTATGTTTTATCAAGGATGAATATCGCAATTTTTTATTTTCGGAATACAAATTTGCAATGGTTTCCCAAGGACAAATTTGCAATATTTTCTACAGTCTCTGAGGACAGTCTAAAGTCTCCAGCGTTTTTAAGGCGGCAAGCCACCGGCGGCCTGACGTCGGACAAGCGTCAGATTTCAAACGATGTTTTTTGGGCGGCAAGCCACCGGCGGCCCAGCGGCGGAAAAGCGTCGGATGCTGACAGATGTTTTTTTGGCATCAAACCACCAGCGGCCCGACGGCGGTAAAGTGGTGAATGCCGACTGGCGTTTTTCAGGCGGCAAGCCACAGGCGGCCCAATGTCGGAAAAGCGTCGGATTCCAACCGACGTTTTTTGGGCGGCAAGCCACCATCGGCCCGGTGGCCTGGCTAGGCCAGACTGACTATCATTCTAGTCAGTCCTCTCATATACCCTGGTTTACTCCGCCCCCTTAATGTACCCAGGGTCTAAGTTCATGCTTCTCCTAATCTGCATATTACATTCCTCACATCATTATCGGTTCTAGTCTATCACCTGTCCAAGGGTTATCACATCCCCCCCCTAAAATTTCGATACTCTGTAACGTTAATTTTACCTTTCTATAACCCTTTATGACTAATTTCCTCTTAATGTAATTTTTTTGAACTTGTCCCCTAATTTTCTCTGCTAGGAAGGGAGGTAAAGTTAATTCTTGCCTTACGGGGATACAAAATAAAATAAAAAAACATGCATTTCTTAAAAAAATATATAAAACAAAAGAGAACCCGTTTTACAATCTTCAGTATTGCACATATCTTTGGCACTATACATCTGCTTAGTACCGCCAGGAAGGACTCCGTCTGGGATATGAACCCGGTGCTCGACCAAATCTTGGGTTGAATTCTCCTCTTCTAATCAAACTTGGACGTTGATATGGCTCTCTTCCCGCCGCTAGATCACGCCACATTGCATAATCCCGTTTTGCTTGACAAGATACCGTGTTGGGGTTTCGCTCCCACTTCTGCCCCAAATCCACACGAAACTTCTCCGGACTTCCTGCCTTCATCTTCAGATGTTCCATGGTTTTGACCAGGATAGTAGGGTCTGGCCAGTTATTATATTCTTCGCCCTGATACCCCATCTCTTGAATTCTTGCCCACTGGTATGTAGGCTCAGAATGTACCGGGGGCACACGAACTCTACGTTTATCCAACAGGACAAACAAATGCACCAATTCCGGGACATAATCCACCTGCGTGGAAAAGTCCGCTGTCTCCTTATCCTTCGAAATCGTCTGTGCCGAAACATCAGCCACCGCTCGCTATTTTTGTTCCAAAGCTATCAAGTACGGAGTTTGTGTCTCCCAACGAAACAACCAATCACTGCCCCGACACAAACTTCAGACGGATCTCTGTAATAGATGAAAGCTGGGGCATGGTGAGTTTAGGGCCTAGTAAATTTTCCATTGGCATACGAGGGTCATATCCAAATAATAATTTAAAGGGGGAATATTTCAACGAGGCCTGTTTGGAAAAATTATAAGCTGACACAGAAGGTGCCAACCATTTCACTCAATCCCCAGAACCCTTTCTTACATCTGTTCGTAATGTGAAAATGGACATCAGGGTCTGAATAGTTCTTTCCACTAGCCCATTTGCCTGCTGGTGGTATGGGTTAGATAAACCGTGGTCAATCCCATTTTCAGTCAAAAATGCTTAAAACAGATGACTTCTCTGGGGTGTCCCACTATCAGATATTAATCTACAAGGGGTTCCAAATTGCAGAATCAGCTCCGAAAACATTTCACAAGGTTCTTTGCATTCTGCTTTTTAAAAGGTCGCGCCACGCAAAATCTCGTAAAATATTCTACGGCCAATAAAATGTGCATCATGCCCAAACTCGCTCTAGGCCGAGGGCCCACAAAATCAAATGCCCACATTTCAGCTATCGCCATTGGCAGAATTGGGTAAAGCAGCCTTTTAGGCTGTTGTTTTAATAATTTATACCTTTGGCAACAGGGACATGCTTCCACCCACTTTGCCACTGACTTTCTCCACCCCGGCCAATAATAAGAGCGATTTAACAGTGCCACAGTTTTGAAACCCTGAAATGTCCGACCAAGGGATCATCGTGGCAGGCTTGTAAAATTTTCTCTTTCAAATGTCCAAGTACCACAACTAGTAATTGTGGGTTCTCTTCCGCAATAAAAAAATACAAGACATTACCCAATAAAACATACCCTCCCTCAGAGTCTGCCCCAGTCGTGACTTTCGCTCTTAATTCTAAAACTTGTAGATCCTTAGCCTGTTCTATCGCCATATCTGTTGCAGTCCATAAAAATAAACAAGCATCATCATCTGCCTCATGTGGAACTGCCTCTACCGGAAAACGACTTAAACAATCTGCATTTACATGCAGCCCTCTCTTTCTATACTTAATTTCATAGTCGAATTCTTCAAGCTTCGCCATCCAGCATCCTAATCTGGTCGATGGATCTTTAATTTGTTTAAGCCAACATAAGGCATGGTGGTCTAAAATAATTATAAACTTCTTCCCAAATAAATAATGTTTAAATTTTTCAGTTACTCACACCACTTCTAGGGCCTCTAACTTAGTGACTGTATATCGCAATTCTGCCCCTGAGACCACTCTACTGGCATATGCTAAAACTCTCTGATCCTTCCCCTCCCCTTGATGCAACACTGCTCCCAACCCTTTCAGGGATGCATCAGTAAAAAGGGTTAACTATGGCAAACCGAGAGAGATCTTTGATGTAATTGAGTTCAAAAACAACGACTCGAACAAAATCGACGAGTTTCGAAGGGAGGTCAAAACGAGGATGAGGTGAAATAGGATTGCGAACCTAATGCACCTCCATCCTCGTAATCCTCGCCGTCAAATGACTCTCTCTCTTCTCACCATACGACTCTGGTTAAGGAAACCCCCAAGAATAACCTCCTTGTTAAGGTTCTTCCTTTATTTACGAAAGACTTGAGTAACGAGTATTTTTCTGGTTCAAAAGATGTTTATTAAAATTAGATCAAATAGTCTCCGACCAGGAGCTTCAACAACAGAGTAAAATTCAATATGGAATGAAGGTGTATTTATACCTCAAAAAAGGGGCGCGGTTTCACAACACCTGACACGCACACCAATAGGAACTCGTTAGGGCGAACCTATCACAATAAGAAAAAGGGGTGAGCCCGAATTGATATTTTCCTGACTCGTTCGTTATATCCCCCATACAAGAGTCCAACAACAATTGAAGGAATTGCAAAGCAAGAATAGATAAGGGAAAAAGAAAACGAGGTTAAGTTTAGTAAAAATAGACAAAAAAGATCTCCCCAAAAGGATTAAAAGGGAAAACAAGCCCTTATATGGATGACAAACGACTGCGGTCAGTACGCGACTAGCTAATATTCACAACAAAATAAAAAAAACCAAAGATATAAATACCGTGAAAACTTACATGTAATAAAACTTTCATGCGATAAAAACTTATGTTATAAAACTTATTTGAAAGAGAAAAATGGTGATGCTATATCACTATCGTTCAATGCGACAATAAACACGCGAGAACAAGACCTACAAGGGAAACAAACTTTAAAGTAAAATGATTAGAACCTACCAAGGTAAAAGTACAATGTGCAAGATAACATGCAAAACCTAAAATGAGCATAAAAAAACCGAAACTAAGTTAATCGATGACGAGTCCACAAACCCTCGCAATGAACAATGCGAGGTAAGCGAGATCAACAGGAGATGGTACAGGATGATCTTTTGATGATCCCTTAGAAACTCGGCGACATGTAAGGATCAGATAGCTTTAATGCCAGTGGTGGAAGCAAACGTCATACTTCTTGTTGACCCGAGCACAGTAAAAACAGCACTCCTCTCCATCAGCTGGTCGTTACGAAGCAATAAGTTCTGCCCAAGCGGCGTGATCACTACCGCCAGGACAAGGAGCCACATAGCGACTGGAAACATCCTCCTTCTGAGAGGCAGCCATCTTCTGTTTCCAAGCAGCGACAGCTTGCTTGGTCTTCTGCGTATCTTCAGACGGTCCAACGAGGTACTGCTGGAAAACAAAGTCGCCCTCGAGATCCTCGGAAAACACATGCCATTGCTTCCCCGTAAAGTTCTTGGAATTTCTCTAAGTACCAAAACCCCAGTGCTTCTTATGTTTCCTATGAGGATTAACTACAAGTTGGTCGGGACTGACAAGAACTTTGACCGTCTTAGGAGAATGCATAACTCCTGAGCCATGACGAGCATAAAAATCGAAACGTCTCAAAGTTTTAGAGACTCGCTTCTGGTCCTTAAGATGAACCCTTCCCAATTGCTCTATCTGAGACTCTCCTCGCTGCCTAGGTAGTGAGACCGATGAGGCAGAAGATATCAATGAGAGCAGGGTGGCCAGACGCTTATTAACAGGTAAGTCATCACCAGACGACGAGGAAGAAGTCGTGACAAACAGACGAGAAATAATACGACCCCGTCTGCCAGACGAGGTAGAAGGCGGAGGGGTAAGTTCACGACTTTGCTCCTTTTCAAGCAAGGTAAGTGGCGAAGTACGCACACGAAAATAGTCTTTCTCAGGCAAGGTGACGGATGGAGGATGGCTCTCACCACACCTACTCTTGGAGACAAGCGACTTAGAGCGAGATCGCTCACCACCGCGATCTTTTGAAACGAGCGACTTGGAGCAAGAGCGCCCACGCTTCCGAGCTTGTATCTTCTTCCTCTTATTAGATTTCTTCCTTTTAACAGGATCTCTTGTCTAAGATGAAACAGGAACGACAACAACCGAACAAGGCTGAACTCGCTCCGCAGAAGACGAGGATGAACGACACTCCTCTGTAGGCAAAACAGGAAAGCGATGAGGTGTACAATCCAGACTAGGAATCTCGTCAGTCGTCAAAAGAAGTGTGTCGAGATCGTGCTGATCTGCAGCAGCCTCAAATTCGACTTGCTCGACTACAGGTAGGACTTCGACCAGAACAACGACGTCAGAAACGACTGAGTCAGCGACAATGCTATCCGGACGAAAATTGAGAAGAACACTGTCGGGACGTAAAGAAACGAGAGCGCTGTCCGGTCGCGACAAAGTATCAGCGCTACTCAGACGAGGGAAAGCATGAACTTCAACGAGACCAACGGATTGGAGTTCGTGAGGAACGAGATGAGATTCGAAAGGGAGGCGAGGATCGGGGCGAAGATTCGTAAGAATACCAGAAAACTGTTGAATAACAAGCTCCTGCTCACGATAACGTCTCAGCAAATCTGCATGCTGCTGCCGGAGTGTGGCTACCAAGGCCTCCTGACGTCTTCGTTCACGAAACTCCATCTCGTAATTGTAGAGAAATTGCTTATGATCTTGCGTAAGAACATGCAACATTGCATACATATGTAAGTTGCGATATTTCGTGCCTTTGGACAAATAGTCCCTTTTCCCCGAAATCCTCTAATTAGACTGAAATTTGTTCACACCCCACAATTAATCGCGCTCACCACAAAGCACATCAGAACAAACGTGTTGTTAGACAAAATTCGTTTTATATAGACATCTCGAAAACAAATCAAAATAGTTAAAGCGAGAAAAACGTCTTCGATTGTTGTGCAAAATGGCACCGTATAAATATACAAGAACAAGTAGGATTCCGAGCAACCTCGGCACACAAAGTGGTCGAACAGCCAAAATTAGGTCTCAGAATCTGTCAATGATGGGGCCACACTTCAACTCACGAGCAGCAACAATGAGGCCAAGTTCAGTCTGATGTCCGCACAACACACGACTCACTCCGCTTCTCACAGTCCGCCATCACGTATCTATGGAACGCCGCCGATTTGATTTTGCGAAGTCAGCTGAAGACGAGCGTAGGACAAACCACGTCGCACTGTCACAGTCTGCGCTCGAAGACAAGGGAGTCGTCAATTGGCAGCTGGATCCGGCTTTCATTCATCCGCCTCCAAAACCACACGAATTTTACAGCAAGACGGCCGTGCGTCTCGACTCACTATGCCATAAACGCACGGCAAAAGATAGGCACAATGCAAACCTCGCATCTCGAGAAAATCAGAGTGTTACAATCACTGATAATGAGGGCGGCCACGCACTGCTCGCCAGATGCAAAGTTCCATTACAAAATCAGGCCCAAAACTATAAGACGTTGGACACCAGCGGACACGACCAGCGTGGTCCACCGCTCGAGCGTGAGTCCCCTGACTCTCTGTTTGTTCATTTTCAGGTAGATTCGGGCATCCCCGTAGCGGGCTTCAAGAATGCGGATTAATTAACATAAAGATTATAAACGATTGTGCAACGCGAAATTTGCATGAAGAGACGGAATGGAATGCGTAGAGCGTGTAGTTAATTTGCATAAATGGTCGCGAAGAGTTGAGCAACATAAAATTAGCTCGATGCGTTGATGCGTGACTGATTCCTTGTTAAAATTTCGGAATTCGGGCGTGACCTTTGGCGGGTCACAAAGTTTCAAAAAGTTTGGATAAGGGAATCATAATTCGACAGTGAAAGGGTTAACACTGGTCAAAACCTCAATCCCCCTTACCTCTCAGCTGTTGCAAATTTATGCTATTTAAAGGTTAGGATAGCTCTTGATCTCTGATCCACAGTATTCTTGTGAAGAATGGTGATATAACCGTTGTTAATGTCCTTTATGAACATATGTCTTGAGCATTATTTACTTTAGTTTGTCTTGATGGTTTGTACAATCGCAATGGCTATTTCACATGGTTAAAATTGGCGGCCATGACAAAAATTTTATATTAAATTTAATTTTACATGGGCTTACACCATGTGCGCGCCTTTGGTTTTCCAACAATGTGTAACTGTGACCCACCGTTTCACAAATAATGTTCAAGTGAAGTTTTGATTTCGCACACTACCAGCGAATTCTATGTTTTAACTCCTTATTTGGATATCGTCTTGTGTAATTATGTACTTATGGTTGTATATTGTTGTCCATTTTTCTTAATAGAGCTTGAATAAAGGGACATGGTCCCGAAACGTTGCTTAGCAATCCTGATGTTGGTCGTGTTGTTGCATCTATAATATTTAATTTCCGACCACTTTAAGTTGGCTTCATTTATTAAATTTTATACACACAATATATTCACAGTGTAATGACAATTAATGGACATTATACAGCGATATACCAGGTGATTCATAAGTCCATTGCAGGCTGTTTATATTTAAATAAATTTAAACTCATACACACTTAGGCAATTCCCATCCCTGTAATAGAACTATGAAATGATAGCTTCCTATTATCTTAGAAAAGTGAACGTTAGCATGAAAAACATTGGTACTAACAGCTGCTTCCTCGCATGGGTAAAAATCGAACGTCAGAATCGCAATTTGGCTACTCACGTTCAAATCTACCATCACGTCGTATTGAAAATTCGTTAATGAAGCATTTTGTCTCCTCGTTATTAAACCTTTGGAAAAAAGAATTCAACGCAACATCGTAACAATTTCACTCGCCTGGGAAAGGTTGTTATATTTTTAATGATATCGGTAAGTATAATTAGTCGAAAGAAAGCGACTTCACTTTCTCGCTTCGTTTTAATTTTTTTCACATGGATTTATACATTGACGATTTAAAGTTAATCAATATGATGCCGACCATGGACTCCTAAGATGGCGGCAATTTTTAAGATTCACGTCATTTGATTGGTCGGTAGTTTCATAGTATGATCATAGCTTGCGTGAAAAGGTTGTAATACCGAGCAACTATGAAGAAAAAGTAGCCTTTGTATGGCTTTATTTCAATGATGCACCATAGCTTTGTTTTTAACCAATCAGGATGCAGAATGGAGATAGTTTCACTAGTTCTATGTGAAAATAGAATTCAGGGCGCTTTTTATTAGATACGATATTGCCTAAGTGTAACATGTGTTGATAAGTTTATGGGAGTATACCTGCAAATCATGTATTTTTTGTTTATCCTGACATTTTTTGTTTGGAAATTCATTGATATTTCAAGTTTCAAGTGCCCTTTTTTGAGCACAAAACGCCAAACAGATTAATAATCAGACCATTCTGGTGTTTTTTAGTTTTGCGAATCCATAGCCAAAACGATAGAGATGTGCAGAAACGTGTCCAGAGATGCAAATGATAGTCGGGAAAAGGAGTATCAGAAAAATTCTAACACATTTGTCATTAAGAAAAAGAGTAAGTGGAACAGAAAGAATACTTAACTATGAAACTGTCAATAATTTTTACTTTAAGGCCGATTCAAATCAAACGGATTCTTACCGTACTTACGTCACGTGCGTGTCCGCGCATTAATTTTGATAAATTTTAATCGTTATTTTGGGGGAAGTAAGTAGAAGAAAAACAAAAACATTAAACGCGAACCGGTTGGATGTGAATCGACCTTAACTTATGTTATGCACTTTATTCCCATTATTCGAATCATTTTCCTATTTATTATGTTATCAAGTAATTTTTACATATATTATTATTACATATAGAATTTCCCAGATGAGCAAAAGCACGATTCAAACCGAAATTCCTCTTTCTTTATTCGTTGATGTAGATAAATTGGAAAAACTAAAAGCATTTTTTGTTCCGTTTTAATTGGTTTATGGGATGAGTGGGTTGGGGGTTTTGGACCGCTGTTCAATTTTCTAGAGAAAAGCTTAAAAAATGTCAAAAATGCTATATGCAATCTACTTTTGTAAGGGCCACGTGTTACAATTTAATGGTTCAGTTTAAAGCTTGTATCAGATGTTGAAAAGTGCAGTGCGAAACATTTTCTTAATTATAACATTTTGATTTAATCCTTTCAACTTCAAGATGCAAGCAAGAATCGTCATCATAGAACACCAAGTTATGTATCTGAAAATGATGCCAGTGAGTTAATTGACGTCAATTTTAAGGCAAGTGTCCTTCCTAATAATTGCATTGGCTTATCTTCGGTAGGGGTTCTCAGACAGAAGACTTGCGAATGTGTGCAAAAGGATTGTATTATTTGGTTATATAATGACATTGAATGAATTTTTTAAATCCGTAAAGCTTCTGTCAGAGTCAGTCACAGCATAAGAAAAGACCAGTAGGGCCACTCCGTGTCGGCAGCTATAGTATATGATTTTTCAAATGGCTATAGAACGAGTGAAGCGTGCCACACGGTATTGTATTAATAAGTGTACGTAAAAAATCACTTAAATTTGGTTCGAACTATATATATATAGTGAACGATGAGATAATTCAGTGAAGTATTTCACTTTGGTTAGTCAAGTAGGAGTAACTACTTTTCCCATCTTTAAAGACTAATCAGACTATTCCTTTGCGGAACGAGGGTAGGAAGAGCGCCAAAAGCTAAAAAATATTTTATAAGAAAATTGCGATTGTTTTTTTTTAAATTTCCAAATTTCATTTCAAGATTTGCGATGTCGTTTTCAAAACTGTGCTATGTTTTTCCCAAAAAAAGATTGAGAATTTTATTAAAAATTCCTTTGAAATTAAAATTTTATTAAAAAATTCCCAATTCTCAGTGTAAAGCTTTGCAAATTGTCACGCATCTGCAAATTTTATTCAAAAATGTGTGGGGTTTATTTTGAAAAATGTAATTATTTTATTTTAAAAAGTGCGATTGTTTTATAATAAAACATTTGCGAATTAGTTTAGGGAGACTTCCCACCCGGAACTTTGTAATGTATCTTTTGCTATTACAATTTCGCGTATAATCACAATGGATTGGTTGTATAACTGGCAATCTGGTTAGGTGAATTCAACAGCTGTTGATCTGCGCCTCAGACATGCATGGACAACATCATTTTTATCAGTTATTTACGATTTTTTCTGATTTTTTTTTTGTGATTCAGGATTGGCCGAAGGTGCAGAGCAAAGGTTGTTTTTATTACGACAAACCCAAGGATTCTGTTGTTAGTCATCAGTTTATCTTGGACCTGCCTGAATCTACAAATGTTTGGTTGACAATCGAGCCAATAAGTAAATTATTTGTTAGTTATCTGCATCTTACATTGTGCTACATTGCGCTACTTTAAATGAATTTTTCCTTGTGTAATATTGAAAGAAAAGTCGAGTTGGACCACAAAAACAAAATTTCACATCTCGTTTTTCCAGGTTAATTACCTAATTCGATTATTGAAATATTCTAAAATTGATCATAGGCTATTCTGATATTCTACTCAAATTCTACATTAGGGTGTGACAATAAGTACAGGGTTTCCAGTTTCTGCAAAGTCAGGAAAAGTCAGGCAAGAAAAATAATGTCAGGAAAAGTCAGGAAAAATGGCCTTTTTTGC
>JAQGBX010008337.1:0-10616 GCA_034698745.1 Megaphyllum sjaelandicum
AGGTTGAAGGAGCAGATGATTATTCTGAAAATAACATGGACATGTTGGTTCCAGTAGTCACTCTTGAGACCATACATGAGTCCCCGTGGACAACTAGAATGAAAATTCTTTTACGAATTTTAGTAGTTCCTATTTAAGTATTTTATCGTTAGATTTTCTTACTGTGATTCTAGACTACGTTCTTAGTAGTCTTAAATAAAAACAATTAAGCAAATTATTTTTTTTTAAATGAATCTGACGCAATCAAGCACAGATTAACGTATTTACACTTAAAATATGCATTTTGAAAAATCTCACGTGAGATTATGGGGTGGGGGAGGGGGTGGAGCCAAATCTCACGACATCTCACCAGGGGAAGGGGGTCGAAAAATCACCAAAATCGCCTCACGTAATTAATGGACGCCCCCTTACTAATGTAATCCAGAAGATGATTAATCAAACTCCAAATAATTAGGAGCTTATCATGATTTTGGTTTCAAAATAACCTTTTAATTAGTTGTCAGTAACAGAGTTCTCCCAGACTTTTCATCCTAAACTTCCCTTTTAAACAAATTTCCCTGACCAATGACAATGTCAAAATTGACATATGCCAATGTTATCCACGATTTTGCAAAATTTACTAATGACAAAGTATTAAAAGTTTAAAAATTATCATAGGAAAATTTTACAAATTTATTATGAAAAAATTTTTATTCTGAAAATTTTGAAAATGTACACTCTGAAACGGTTGAAAATTTTGCAAATTGTTCCTTGGAAACTGTTGAAATTTTTATTAATCTGTACTAGAAAACAGTTGAAACATTATGCAAATTTGTGCTCAGCAACTGTTGAAAATTTGGCAAATTTTTCCTCAGAAATATTTGAATTTGTCTGAAAACGTGAAAAATTTTGCAAGTTTGTCTTCGGTAAAGTAATAATTAAACATAAGTTATTACAATAAATGACTTACATTCAACAATTTATATTAATGTGATTACAACTTTGATAAATTATATAATAAAATTATATTTTACTTACATTTTCTACTTACCCTTGCAGTATTTTTGAAATTGGTGTTTTTCAGCGACATTTCCAAAATATTGAAATATGCAAACATTCTTGCTCTTCACTCGCATATTTTCTGAAATTAATTTTAATCCGTAAATACCGTGTTTGGAGTTATTTCAACAGTAAAATCTATCAAATAGCTCTAAAAATTGTTTAAAATCACCAGATACCAGAAGCTAAAGTGATAATCTTTCATTTATAACAAAATGAAAAGTGATGTAAAAGATGAATTTCCTAAAATTAACTCAAATTTGAACAAAAAAAATATAAATGCTTTTAAATTTAGTAACATATCCCATTTTTTAAAGTCGCCTTAAAAACTATCAGGATATATTGCTATAAAAATGAATTGTTAGACAAAAGATGTTATTCTTAAAATTAAAGATAATGGAGTTCTTTTTATCCCATTATTTCAGAAAAATGGACAAATTTTTATACCAATTTTTACCCATTCCTCTAAACAATTTTTTATCCGCTTTCTCAAACTTTCAGTGTCGAATTTCCTTACAACATTTTAGCACTTTTAGAAACAAGTTCGCTCAATCTTTAAATTTGCTACAAAAAGACAAAAAAGTATTTTTTTATGAAAAAGCTCAATGTATATTTTTGCATAAAGATGATAGGTTTTAAAACATTCAGAATGAACTGCATGAATACTAGCATCCAGAAAAGGAATAGTCGATAAAAGATCCCTGAGATACAAATACACTTAAGATTAATAATATTATAATAATAATAATAGGACAAAAAAGCACTGAAAAACAAAAATTAAGAGAAATATCATGCAATTCTGGCAGAAATAAAACACAAAATAAAAAGGCACGAAACTCGCTAAAACACATTGAAACGTAGCAAAAGAAAAACTCATTTTTAAGGACTAAAAATGCGAGGCAGAAATCCATTCCCTTATCTGAAATATTCACAGAAAACATTTTTGTTGCACTCCCCAACAAAAAACGAAATGAAAAAAACTAAGGGATTTGGGAACTAAATAAATACAATGCAAAAGTTGTGAAAAGTTTGAT
Source organism: Megaphyllum sjaelandicum (assembly GCA_034698745.1). Classification (NCBI taxonomy): domain Eukaryota; kingdom Metazoa; phylum Arthropoda; class Diplopoda; order Julida; family Julidae; genus Megaphyllum; species Megaphyllum sjaelandicum. The sequence continues at coordinate 2,073 of JAQGBX010008337.1, forward strand.
TAAATTGTCATCAGCTGTTCCTGGTTTGTTCATTTAAAAATTTAACAAATAATTTTTAATGCACCAAAATGAATTATTTTCAGAACTTTTCGATTGAAAATAACCATGAAAAGACACAGAACAGCCAATTTGATGAAATGGAAACCAGAAAAATTAAAAAAAGAACAACATAAAACAAAACGACTACATATCATACAAAACTCATAATTAAAAAAGGCAGAAAATGAATTTAAATACGAGAAAATTGATGAAAAAGCAGATGACGATGAAGATGATGACCTATGACCTAATGATTTTAATCCGTTTTGCAATATTAAGGCACTGTTAAAAAATCCACGAAGTAATGGACAGAAAATTGAAAAATGGAGGCGTTTTTATCAAAATTTCAACAGCCAATCATCGTTTGAACAAAGGAAGTGAATTACAAACTGAGAAAGTTGAATAAAACACCATCATACGAGTATAAAAACTCAAACTAGTAAAAAATGGGGTTAAAGCTATGGACCAGAACTGGCATTTTTCTAAATGTAAAACAACTTTTTTCATAAAATTGTGATAAAAATGCTATTGTCAGAAATTTTTGAAAAATTTGTAATGAGTAAGTACTTCAAGGTTTAATCACATTTTTTGTGTGGTAAATTTAAATCTATGGCAAGGTTTATCTAAAATCTAAAGTTTTGATTCTAAAGAGAAGAAATCTAATAAAAACTTTGCAAATTTTTAAAACATTTTTGAACAACAGCAGAAAAAAACAGTCATTTCTGGTTAAAACAGCATCGGTCAGTCAGCCTGAAATTAAGTACCAGCCAGGTGAAAAAATAAATAATTGGTTTAACCATTGATTAGTAATAAATATCGCATTAGTTAATAAAAAATACTTAAGTTTCGATATTCGCGCTACAGGCTGACCGCTTGACCACTGTCCATAGCGTCCCCGCTGCCCACTGTTCAAGTACAAAATTACAAATCTGCAAATACCTTTTTAAAAGTCAATGCACTACAGTTGACACTAATCACACTCGATGACCAACTGTGCTGACCAGTGGCCATCGTTATAAAACAGCTAAGACGAGTTGAAGAAATTGCACGTAATAATCTCATTTCTAAGGCACTTTAGGTGAGAGAATTTTTAAAGAAAAATGAATTTTCTATTTTTGAAAAACTTCAGTGAGGATAAAAAGCTCGGGTTTGTTGAATTTCAATGGAAATTTCCCATACTGACCAATGGCTATCGTATTGGTCAATAGCTGCCACACTGGCCATTTTGCAACGAATAAACCGGTTAAGTCCAGAGTAAAACATTTGATTGCAATTTACAAAAACTGGGGAAAATTTACCTAGCTAGAAGCCGTATTTCCGCAATGTTAAAATTTTCCAAAAAATAGTCAGATTTTAAAAATAAAAAAATAAAAAAAACTTTTGTTATTTGAAATTTCAAAATAGAAAAACTTGGAAAAACTGAAGTATTTTTTCAACTTGACGTTTTTAGAGAAACAAGAAAATTTCTCATTGTACTTTAAAAATGATAAATTTTTTAGGGAAAAGACAGTTTACCTTAAGAAATTGAAATTTAACAAAATAGTCTTGCTACAAATTGAGAAAAAATATATAAAAAACCTATCATTCCGCAATTTTTAAGCAATTGGAAGGGTTGAAATTTTCAGACATTGTAAATTATCTAAATTATCAGAAAAATCCATAATTTCACATGGATAAAAACGAAATTTTCAGGAAAATTTTCTATTTCGCATGGCTAAAAACAAACTTTTTTTGTGGAAAATTCGCTCTTTCACAAGGATAAAAATGAATTTTTCATGAAAATTTCCTAGTTCATATGAATAAAACGAAATGTTCAAGAAAATTCGCTGTTTCATATGGATGAAAACGAAATTTTCAGGAAAATCCATAATTTCACATGGATTCATACGAAGTTTTCATGAAAATCCATACTTTCACATAGATTCTAACGAAATTTTCATAAAAATCCTTAATTTCACATGGATTTAAACGAAATGTTTATGAAAATCCTTAATTTCACATGGATACAGACGAAATTTTCATGAAAATTCCCTATTTCACAAGTATAAAAACGAAATTTTTAGGAAAATGTATATTAATTTCACATAGATTCAAACGAAATTTCCGTGAAAATCCATAATTTCACATGGATTCGATCAAAAATTCCATAGAAAACCATAATTTCACATGGATTCGATCAAAATTTCCATGAAAATCCATAATTTGACACGAATTCAAACGAAAGTTTCATGAAAATCCATAATTTCGCATGGATTCAAACGAAAAATTTATAAAAATCCATACTTTCACATGGATTCAAACGAAATTTTCATGAAAATCCTTAAATTCACATGGATTCAAACTAAATTTCCAAGAAAATCCCCCATATCACATCGATAAAAATAAATTTTCAGGAAAATTCTTTAGCTGTAGAGTATTTATATGGTTGAAAATTTAACCATTTTGGATATCAGCTTTAGGATGAGTAGAAAAATGAGTTTCTGCAGTCTGTAATTAATCGAACCCTTTGAAAATATGTTTTTGTCTCGTCATCGTTCTCTTCTCCCAATTTGCATAAATCCCCTCCACGAGACTAAATGGTTGGGTCCGAATTAATTATTCTCTTCTCCTTTAATTTATTTCCCCCCTCATTTTGGACCACCCACCCACTCCTTAAGCTAATGCGAAATAATAAATGTTTGGCAGAATAATAAATGGACATCTTCATTAAGTGCACTTTAGTGAAACAAAAGGGGGGAGGGGCCATTAGAGACACGAAATGCTAATGAAGAGAGCTTACGTAAGATTAATTATTGCCAATTAGTGCCCGCCAGGCATTCTGGGAGGAGAAACGACCCTTGACCTTTGACGAGATGCACGGAGAAGACCTAAGGAGGAGCACGGCTATTCTGATCATAAAATGTTAATAACATTTTCTGAAAATAAGCTAAATGCTATGTCGTTGATCTCAACAAATTCCAAAATTCTCGAAATTATCAAACATTGAGAAAAACTACTTCCAACATTTTAACAATATTGAAAAAAATGAGTAATTGTGGTCGAATTTTTTTTTCCAAAATCGAGTACAAAGTTTAAACGATCAAAATATTTCGCAGTATTTCGATAAAATTTGCCAAAAAACATTCTGGAAGATCATACATTTTTTTTTTTCAAAAACAGGGTTCCCCCAGAAATTTCTTTTTCGACTTCCCTGATATTTTCCTGAGTTTTCCAGGTTTTTAAACAAATTTCCTTGGCCAATGAATTTGTCAAAATTGACATATGCAAATGATATCCAAAATTTACAGAGGACAACATTCAATATTTTGCAAAATTAACTAATGACAATTTTTAAAAATTTGTCCTCTGAAATTCGTGAAAATTGTAAAAATTTGTATTAGGAAAATTTTTAAAATTTTGCAAATGGGCCCTGAGCTAACCACATGGATTCATTAATTTTTATGGCGACAACATCAATACGTTGATTTTCTTTGATTTTTCCAGGTCTTGGGGGAACCATGCAAAATTGCAAAAAAAAAAAACGAACAAGCACAAATATTTGGACAAAATAGTCTATAATAAACAAAGGAGTTCAACATTTTTCTCAAAAATGAAAAACGAGTGTCGGAACTCGAGTATTTTGCCAAGAATGACCAAAAAGTGGGAACGTACTTAACTATTTTGCAAAAAAAACAAAAAAATACCAAACGAACGTTAATGCTAAAAAACGAGTGAAAGGGCCAACAAATATTTTGCCAAATTTGCCAAAAAATTAGCTTAATATTTTGACAAAATTGGCAATTTTTTTTTGTCAGCATCTAACCTCACCTAGCCAAACCTAATTTATCAAACCTCCCCAAAATGCGGGTGCTCCTCCCAAAATCTTTTACGTAAACCCAGGATTTTTCCACCGAAAGTAGCTCTCTGGCAAGCACAAATTTCCACTGAAATTCCCCAAAACCCGTCTCAGCTTTCGCAGGATCCTCTGTTCAAACGACAATGAAACAAGATGTTAAGTACGAGAAAACTGAGAAGAAAACGAACAGTATAAGAAGAAGAAGAAGAAGGAAAAAAATCATTTCTTGAGATTGGCACAGACGCAAAAACTGCATATACTGAACTCGTATTTTAGCAGCAGTCCTCAGAGAGTCACATTTTTGCCAGCAGGCAGGGTCAAAAAAATCCCTGGACTCAGCTCTAAAAATTGCATAAAAATCACGGTAAATATATATAATATATATATATAAGAGGACATTCGGACGAACCCGGGGTTTGCGAAGCACCGCCATTCTGCTTGCATATATTATCGTAGAAGTGAATGCTCCCAAAAAATCCGGCACAATTTTCATGAAAAACAACAACGATGACAGAACGAAACAAAAACGACGCGCTAATTACATAATTATTAAAAAATGAGAAACAAAAAAATCACATATTCTACACATTATGGCACTCGGGAAGTAAATGGGAAAAAAGTGTCAAGTTTGTCGAAAATTTTAAGGTTAGGGCTGAAAATGAGTTAACATTTAAAAATCACTTTTTGCGAAGAAAAGTGAGACAAAGTTAAAAAATTACATGTTAGAACAATAAAAAGTGGGAAAGAATTTAGTATTCAGTTTAAATTACGTCCTAAAAACAGGGTTTTGCACATTAGATTGATTAAAATGTTAGAAAAAAATGTCAGTCGTCTGAAATTCTTAAATGTCACAAATGAATTCGTCACAACTTACGTACGTCAGAAATGGGTCAAACTAATAGCGTCAGAAAATGCGTTAGTCGAAATTTTTACAAATATCAAAAAAAATTGTCAGTCTTAATTTGTCACAAATTTATTTTTAACAAAAGTTTAGGTGTCATACATTAATATTCAGATTACATTTCCACAAAGCATGCGTCTTGTATATTTTTGTCCAGCAAACGTGTCCCTATAGTTTAGGTCACACAAGTATTTGTCCAAAACAATGTCACGCATGTTTCAACAAAGTTGTTAAATAAAGAAAATTGTCCTGCAAATTTGCCTTTAAATGTCATCTTCAAGTAGGTAAATTTTAATGATACAACACGTGGTGGCGAAGCAATTTGCCAGAAATTTGTTTGTCACAAATTTAAAAGCGCCATTAATGTCCATTTTAACGTCAATTAATGTCAGCTAATGAACAGTTTCACCAACCCATACGTTAACTCGTCTATCTTGTCCATTCAGTGCAAAGATTTTGACCGTACCATCTCCAAAATGAGATCAGCGCCCTCTACGTCTTTGGCAAACTTTCTGTTTCTCTTCCCATTTGTTTCCAGAGTTTTCAGGAACAGAAAAAGAGGGAGTAAAAAAGGCTGATAGGGAGCAGGGGGTGATTATGCTTACCATCCTCGTTTCAAATCCTCAAATTCACATTTAGCTACCATTGTACGAACAAGGGGCGCTAGGCGGCGCTCCCGAACTGGGGCTCGGCTTCGGGACAGGAGCTTTAGCAAGTACCATTTTCCTCTTATTATTGAAATTTTGGGAAAAATGACTACTGCCCATATCAAATTCGGTCAGTCAAAAACTGCCGTCTTTGTCTTAATAATTAAAGCACCCGGAAACGCGAGAAGAACAGAGAGGGCGCCACTGACAAGTCACGCATGCGCCAATTGCGGAACAGAAAAGGTTGGCATTTTTGTTGTTATTTTATGAAAAAATAAACATTATCCAAATGTTGATACTTTTTTCAAAAGGTCCTACACCCCACCAAAAAACACTTGAAAGTTGGTTTCAAAGTCATTTCAGTTTTACGCAAGTTTAAATGCAGTTTCGCACCAGCTTAAATGCAGTTTCGCACCAGCTTAAATGCAGTTTCACACAAATTTAAATGCATGCAGTTTTGCACCAGCTAAAATGCAAATTTACACAGGCTTAAATGCAGTTTTCGCAAGCTTGAATGCATAAGTTAGCCGCAGTTTAGCACATATTCTCAACTGCAGCTTCGCAAAAACTTGAACTGCAATTTTACACAACTGCCAGCCTATAACTTGAATACCTACAGAAATTTTGCAACAATGTTACCCACTTTCGAATGTTTCGCGGCAAGTTCAGACCCGTTCCAGATAACATTTTTCACTCCAGTGGCTCCCTCTAGCGTCGCCTCGGTCCCTTACATGCCCCATTTTTTTAGTTTTTTTTTTGTTGCTTTTTTATTGCATTTTCTCGTCACTGGACTAAGGTCTACGTTTATCTACAACAGACGAGCAACGGTTTTCGTGACGGTTTTCTCCCAGCCGATTCTCCTAATTAATTAAGAGCGCCCCCTAGAGGGCCAAACGCGTCTAACATACGTCATGGGAGAGGGAGGAGCTTGGCGCAGTATCCGATCAGTTATCCGGACACATTGTGGCCCCAAATGCGCAAAGGGGAAGCTGACCAAGGCACTGAAGATGGCGGCTGCATCGGCAATGGAAGGCTAGAAGTGAGTTGGGCGCTAGGGGCGCCACCTGACGACTGACCACGTAGTCACGCCAGTCGGCCCCCCCTCTGCGCGAACAGTACTCCCTGATACATTATCCCGTTGATTTCCATGCTGACCACTAGGGAACTCTCGATCTGGGAACGGCCATCGCCTGAAAAACACCGGAAAACAAGACGGTTATACGAGAAATCAACTCAAACCTGGGGCCGACGGTGGCGCCATCAGGTGACTCCAGTGACTAAACCCGAGAGGGATTCTACGGCTCAGGTATGGTTTAAGAGAAAATTCAGAATCAAAAACTAGGTTTCTGCAAAATTCTTATACCACATTCATTACAAGTTTTTGAAAATTTCATCACTTTGGATGTAAAGAGATGTAATTTTCAGGAAAAAAAAACAACAACAACAAACATTATTCAGAATCAACAACTAGGTTTCTGCAAAATTCTAATATCACATTTATTACAAGTTTTTGAAAAATTCATCACTTTGGATGTAAAAAGATGTAACTTTCAGAAAAAAAAACAACAAACACTATTCAGAATCAAAAACTAGACTTCTGCAAAATTCTTATACCACATTCATTACAAGTTTTTTGAAAAATTTATTTTTTTCCACAAAAAATTCATTATTTCAAGAGCAGAAAACTTGGTTTCTGCAAAATTATCATTCCACATTTAGAAAATCAAAAACATGTTTGAAAATTCATCATTCTGGGTGTTAAAAGATGTCTTTTTCGGGGGGGGGGGGGCGGGAAATCATTATTCCGCATGTAAAAATGTAAATTTCGGAATTGCACGTTATGAAGAAACATGTTTCGCATAAAATCATTACACTAAGGTTTTTTTTGAATAAATTTCAGATCAAAATTTAAAAATGTTATCAAAATTACAGTACTAACGACTAAAAATGCAGGCATTGGGGAACACATGTACGAGCAATCCAGAACTTCAGCTCAACTCGGAATGATGGTGCACAAAGATGGCGGTAGCTACCATTTTGCCGCATGAAAACCCACAATGACCACAGATGGACACTTACCTCGACTGGTGATCTTGAGGTGGGCGCTGGGCATTCCAGCGTGAGCCAACAGACGGTCCTCATCGGTGGCCATTCTCTTGGCCGGAGGTCCGTTGTCGTCGTTCATCTTCCTGGTGGCTAATTCCAGTGGACGAGGAGACGGATCCATGTTCCGAGGCACTTCCAGATTCAGTGCTTCCCTCTGTGACGCCATCATCGAGTGCGTGGGGGTGCTTGGGAAACTATCATCTTCGCCTGAATAATAATAAAAAAAAATTAAAGATTTAAAAACTTAAAACTCACTGTTTGGTTAGGATGGCATGTTTGTCATCAAAATGAAAAGAAAACTACATCCGAGGCCGCATAATAAATGATGACGCCATCATCAGAATTTAACAAATGACGTCATCCAAAAATTTAATGAAGGATGTCATCAGGATTGTTATGAATGACGCAATCATAAAAAGCAATATGTATGACGCCACTAAAATTGTTAAGAACGTCATCATCAGAAGTGTACAAGATCACGTCATCATCAGAAGTGTACTAGATCACGTCATCGTCAGAAGTGTACAAGATCACGTCATCATCAGAAGTGTACAAGATCACGTCATCATCAGAAGTGCACAAGATCACGTCATCATCAGAAGTGTACAAGATCACGTCGTCATCAGAAGTGTACAAGATCACGCCATCATCAGAAGTGTACAAGATCACGGCATCATCAGAAGTGTACACGATCACGTCATCATCAGAAGTGTACTAGATGATCACGTCATCATCAGAAGTGTACGAGATCACGTCATCATCAGAAGTGTACTAGATGATCACGTCATCATCAGAAGTGCACTAGATCACGTCCTCATCAGAAGTGCACAAGATCACGTCATCATCAGAAGTGCACAAGATCACGTCCTCATCAGAAGTGCACAAGATCACGTCCTCATCAGAAGTGCACAAGATCACGTCATCATCAGAAGTGCACAAGATCACGTCATCATCAGAAGTGCACTAGATCACGTCCTCATCAGAAGTGCACAAGATCACGTCATCATCAGAAGTGC